>VOPJ01006612.1:0-13751 GCA_014673585.1 Semibalanus balanoides
CTCTGTCCCACCTCTGTCCCACCTCTGTCCCACCTCTGTCCCACCTCTGTCCCACCTCTGTCCCACCTCTACCCCACCTCTGTTAGTCTAGTAACGCAGACGCCGAGAAGGTTCTCTCCGTCGGTGTCAGTCGGGGTCTCTCGCTGGTCGGAACAAATACTGCTCTGTCGTGGATGGGGAGGATAATTAATTAGCCGGTCCGTATTGCTATGTCACCGTGCTATCACTGAGGGAGGCCTAGTCGAGCGGCGGAGAGAACTGCCGGCACAGAGTTCAGTCTGGAAACACGACACAACCGGTCGGCAGGAGAGCTGCGTTGTCAACTCGGCTGACAGAGGTGTCTCTCCGATGGTGCTGGCCGCAGGGCGATGGCGTGATGTGTGGCTGTCTGGCTGGCGTGTCCAGAGCTGTCAGTACAGGTCAGCTGTGCGGGCCGCCGCTCTGTCAGCCAGTGTGAGTCGCTGCCGCCTGCAGAGGAGTCAGCTGCGGCCGGGCCTCGTCCTGACCCCGGTGACCTGGCGCAGCGCTGACCGACACACATGCAGCCTGGCGGCACGGTCACCGCTGCTGGACGGGTCCTCTGCACTGGTGTGCGTGTTTGTCGGTGTGGTTTGACGGCCAGCCACCTTCCGGTGATGTCGGCCCCAGTTGTCTTCTTCTGATCTTCTTGATTTTCTTCCTTTTTCTGGTCTTCTTGTTTCCCTTCTTTCCTCTGCTCTTCTTGCTTCTCTTCCTTCGGCGGATACGGCCCATTTGTCAGGGAGGGCCCCCTATGGCGACTTTGCACCCCCTCCCGAAATTTGAATCCGCAGCCACTGAAGACAGGGCCTCTAACGGGGTGGCCGAGCGGCACCGAGCTCCGCTGACCAGCAGGCCGGGTAGGGGGGTCGGGGGGGGGCTGCAGTGAGTCATCGTCAGCAACAGGCGCTGCGGCCACCGGACTCAGACAAACGAGCAGCGTCCTGTCGCAGATTAACAGCGCGACGACGGCCACCATTTACCGACAGCCGAGACACGCAAAACGCGTCTCCGCTGACTCTCAGATGGTCTGAGTCTGAATTCAGCAATTTTGACTTCCTGCCGTTATGACATGTTCAATGTGGAGTTATTGCAAGATTAATGAATGCGTCGATGCTGGTGAGGTATTGACGCCTTGCATGATACTCTGTTTCCTCGTAAGTGGTTGACTGCCTTAAAACTGTCCCTATGACCTCACTACCCGAGGCGCTCGAAACGCTGACTCCTGGGTTTCACGGCTGCGGTCGGTAGACACATAACCCGGCTGGTACCGACCGTATCGAGCTGACAGCGCTCTATATTTCACGCCGCTGAAGGTCACCAGATTGATATTGCATCAGACATGCTGGTTTCAGTGGGGAGTATCGCTGGCACTGTGATGATCGAATTCGGTCGGGAAAGTGGCCGGGCTCGTCGGTCCGGGAACTGGCCGGGCTCGTCGGAGACGCTAGGTCGATTTGCCGTCATCTCAGTGCCGGCACTGGTGGTATGACTGTGGAGTGTGGGCACTGGGCAGCAGGGTTGTGCAGGCTCTGCATGTTGTTTGTTTGTGGTCCACTTCATTCTGATTAAAAACTCTTCCTCAAATCGCTTCTTGCTCGATGAGTGGGAAATTTGTGAGTCGGCTCTATTTTGACTCGAACTTTTTTCTTCTGAATCACAGCGAGTTAAGTTCATAATTGACGTCTGACTCAACTCAACTCTGAACACGGTTGGTTTTATTCTGTGGTGACCTGATTCTGGGGGGGGGGGGAAACATGGAAAGTGTGATAGCTCTCCTCACAGCAATCAAATGACTGTGAGCTACAGCAATCTGCATTTCGAAATCATAGTCGATTCAACTCTGGATCATCTAAGACAGTCGGTTGGGTCAAAGTTGACTCACTCACTGTGGATGGAGCCCATTCCCTGTGCAGTGTACCATATATCCATTACGCAGTAGTGCTCAGTGAGCAGCTGGACGTGGCAGCGCTGTTGTCCGCTGGTCGCCTCCGCTGTCCTGGATCTGAGTGGAGCTGTGGTCAACCCGACACGCGGGAGAGGGGAGAGGAAGAGAGAGAGAGCTGGCCGCCAGCCGCGCGGTCGCCCCTTATTTATCACCGAGATCAATACGAAGCTGCCCCACTCACCCGGCTCGGTTACCGCCTGGAGCCTCCCAGGGTAGAGCAATCAAGACGACAAAAGCGGCGCATCACCGCAGTATTTATATATAATCATACCAAGACGACAAAAGCGGCGAATCATCAGGTAAGGTCAGGTTCGGTTATGACATTACGATGGCGCTGCTCTGAGACGCTCATAATCGTTTACTGCCTGCTCTGAGGTGCAGCCAGCTGCCGCCCACTGCTGTGAGAGGGGGAGCTGGTGAACATCTACCGCCTCGTGTATTGACCCTATCCAGAGAGGAGAGCCGCGCTTGTGGCTACCGACCGTCACGTGTTTACTGTACTGAGTGTACTGTTGTGGGGCAGAGGAATCTGTCAGCCATCGCTATTCCGTGCCGCGTAGTGTGGGCCGACCCTGGGCTAGACTTGACCGTTTTCTGAATCAGTGGGCAACCTGTTCGGAATCGGGAAACCCACAGATTTAAACCGCGAACAGCCAGAACCGTACGTCTGCAAAAGAAGCTGGAATAATACCACAGCGATTTGCAGAGGTTTGCAGGTCGTGCCAGGGAAGCGTTGCCTAAGCAGTTGTGTGAGGATTAGCTCTCTTCCACCTTGTGATCTTGTCATGCCTACCTGACGGGTTTGCATGTGTGAAGCAGTGGCGCCCAGAAAAGGTCTTATTCTCAACACCTTAGGGAGTGTTCATCAGAGACCGCAAAAGTCTGGGGATTCTAAAATGCCACTGGTTTTTAAAGGAAATAGTTCACCTTCAACATGGGTTTTGAACTGAGATAGTAGTTGTGTAGCCCGTGTTGTAAAACCCTAACTGTGAGTTTTCTGGGCTGAAAGGGCTCTCCAGCCGAATATATTTGACTTTTTGTCGAAGGAATGTGGGCCATAAATAAAGAATGTCAAGAATGTGGGCCTTCTACACCTGGGCAGTGGCTATACAGTAATCTTACGCGACTTCTTTCAAATACCTGATTGGTTGAGCCACGTTCGACGTTGCAGAGAGTACGCATATAGTTTTGATAAAATTAATGATGTACGTCCGTGCGTGTGTCTGCTGCATACGGTGCCTTACATACAGTGCTGGATTGGCCGAGGGCGCTGGATATGCAGCACTGTACCGACGAGTGGCTGGCTTTGACTGTGCTGTCTTTGACTGTGCTGTGTTTGGTACACTGGACTCGACAATGGGTACTGGGTAGCGGCACCTGAGAGGCCTGGCTGATCCGCGCTGTGGTACATTCGACTCGACACTGGGTACTGGGTAGTGGCACCTGAGAGGCCTGGCTGATCCGCGCTGTGGTACATTCGACCCGACAATGGGTACTGGGTAGCGGCACCTGAGAGGCCTGGCTGATCCGCGCTGTGGTACATTCGACCCGACAATGGGGTACTGGGTAGTGCCATCCTGAGAGCTGAGTCGCCGGCGCGGCGCCTGTTTCCACTCAGAGCCTGTTAGTCGCTGCATCCGGCGCAGTTCTGAGAGACGGCATGTGTCGCCCCGCTGCCGCTGTTGTCCTCCAGCCCCGGCGGTGGCGGCGGCTGCAGTGGTCGGCAGTAATGACGGGCCGAGCGGCTGCAGTGGTCGGCAGTAATGACGGGCCGAGTGGCTGCAGTGGTCGGCAGTAATGACGGGCCGAGCGGCTGCAGTGGTCGGCAGTAATGACGGGCCGAGAGGCTGCCGCTCCTCATGGCCGACTGCGGTGCCGCTTTGGCGTGTTGACTGATTATTAACCGCTGTCGCTGACACGCTCTCTGAGTTATATGCCGTGATGAGTGTCTTCTGTGTTCTGTTGTGTGAGGCTGCTGTATTTGCTGCCCAGTTTGACGGGCCGTACGGTGGTAAAACGTTATAATTTGCACGTCAGAACTGGGATGAGTTAGGACGTTCTGTGTCTCCCTGTGACATTTAGTAACGCTGTGAAGCCCTGTGACATCCTGCGACATCCTATGACGCCCGGTGACATTAGCCGTTTTCACGATGGATTATTTTGCGCGAAATGTTTTAAAACATTGTAAAATGTTTAAGTAGTAGCCGCTTTCACGATGGACTAATTTGCTAAAAAAATGTTTTGGCCTCGCCCTACGGGACCGTAGGGCGAGGCTAAAACATTTTTACGCAAATTAGTCCATCGTGAAAGCGGCTACTACTAAAACATTGTAAAACATTGTAAAATGTTTTAAAACATTTCGCGCAAAATAAGCCATCGCGAAAACGGCTTTTCTGTCACTCCAGTGACATTCTGTGATATCCAGTGACAATTGACATCCAGTGATATGTTCAGCACGTGTCCACCAATCCCGTGGCCATCGTAAATTCGTCCACATGCAATGAGCGTTTTTGCAGACCTTGACAGCCCTTGACATCATGTGACACCTTTTGACATCAGGTTACATCATGTGACAACCTTTTGACATCCTGTGGCATCTTGTGGCATCCTGTGCCACCTGTGACGCCCCTGTGCCACCCTGTGCCACCTGTACCCTGCCTCCCAGTGACGCCCCATACCAGTTACCACAACTGTGAACCCGCTCCCATGTGCCTCGCATGCCTCCCATACCACCCTCTGACCCTGCCTTCTCTGTGTGACCGCAGCGATGGACTCGCCGGACGAGACGCTGCAGTTCCAGTTCCAGTGCGGCCTGGACCGCGGCTACGTCACGGTCGACACGGCCGGCCTCACGCTCAAGACACTCAAGGAGCACGCGTTCGACTTCCTGCTGCACAAGGTGAGCCCCGGTCACGTGACGGCCAGCACGGCGCCGCACGACGGGCACGTGACCCGCGCCGCCCCAGACGCCCTATTGTCTGCCGGTATCCTTGTCAGCGGATGCCCTAACGTGGTAAAAGCGGTGCTGCTGCGGGGCAGGGCGGGCCGCCACACCGCCCCTGTGGCGCGGCTGGCACAGGAGGCTGCCAGCGCCGCGCCGCGCTGACGCTCCAGTGCACACTGCCCGCTATCCACCGTCATCCGCCGCACCACCGCTGCCCATTAATAGCTGCCGTATCGGGCGGGCGGCCGGCTGCCAGCGCCGTTCCCCGGCCGTGGCTGTCGGGTTGACTGCCGGTGATGCCTCAGTTATCCGCCCGGCCGGTGTCTGCTTCGGCTGCTCTGTCCTGTAAGCCGTGTAGGGGGGGGGGGGGCTGGGCGGCTCAGAAGCGGGGTAATGTCGCAGGGTGTGTCCTGACCTTGAGTCAGCCTCCTCCTGTGGGTATCCTGACCTCGAGTCAGCCTCCTCCTGTGGGTGTCCTGACCTCCAGTCAGCCTCCTGTGGGTGTCCTGACCTCGAGTCAGCCTCCTCCTGTGGGTGCCCTGGCCTCGAGTCAGCCTCCTCCTGTGGGTGTCCTGACCTCGAGTCAGCCTCCTCCTGTGGGTGTCCTGGCCTCGTGGGTGTCCTGACCTCGAGTCAGCCTCCTCCTGTGGGTATCCTGACCTCTAGTCAGCCTTTTGTGGCTGTCCTGACCTCGAGTCAGCCTCCTCCTGTGGCTGTCCTGACCTCGAGTCAGCCTCCTCCTGTGGCTGATCTAGTGCCAGCCTCCTCTTGTGGGTGTCCCGACCTCGAGTCAGCCTCCTGTGTGCGTGTGCCCGGTAACCGAGCGGTGTGCCCGTGAGATGGATGTCGTCCCAGTGTCTCGGAGTTTCCTGTCGGGGGCGGGGGCGGGGGCGGTCAGCGCTCTCTGTCTATATTGACCGACCGCGGAGGGCGCCGCCAGAGTCGTTGGGACAGAGAGAGGAGAGGGATACGGAGGAGAGGGAGACGAAGGGAGGGAGGGAGAGGGACGTTCATTTTTCGTCCCTTCTCCCTTGGTCGGCTGCGCTGTGCGTCGTCGTCGTGACGTCGTGGGGTGTCGGTGTTGTGCACCGTGCAGTGTGCAGGGCAGCCGACTGATTGCGCCGCGCCGCGTCTCCGTCATTAGGCAGTCTCCTGCCATAACACGTCATCACCGCCGCCGCCGCCGCCGCCGCCGCCGCCGCCGCCGCCGCGCCGCGCCGCGCCGCCCGGGCAGACGGTGGTCAGCCTTGGAGCCGTGCTCGGCGGCGGGGAATTCCCGCCTGACTGGCATGTCCGGCGCAGCTCGGCCCCGCTCGGCTACGACCGGCGGCCTGCCGTACTGCGGCGGCGTGAACCCGGCTGTCGGACAGCCTTGACAGTGGGCGGGCCGGGGCGAGGCGAGGCCAGCTAACAGGCTCTGGTGGGAGGACATTCTGAGCCCGGCCCGGCCGCTCGGGATCCGGGAGACACCGGCGCTGTTGACTGCAGCTCTCTCTCTCAGGGTTGTGTTGAGCACGCCCCGCTCGGGATCCCGGGAGACAACTTTACTCAGGGTTGTGTTGAGCACACCCCGCTCGGGATTCGGGAGACAACTCTGATCAGGGTCTGTGTTGAGCACCCCGCTGGGGATCCGGGAGACAACTCTACATTCAAGGCTTGTGTTGCAGCACGCGCCCCGCTGGGGACCGGGAGACAACTCTATCAGGGTTGTTGTGAGCCACGCCCCGCTCGGATCCGGGAGCACAAACTCTATCAGGGTTGTGTTGAGCACGCCCCGCTCGGGAATCCGGAGGACAAACTCTATCAGGGTTTGTGTTGAGCACACCCTGCTCGGATCTTGGGAGACAACTTCTTATCAGGTTGTGTTGAGCACACCTGCTCGGGATCCGGGAGACAACTCTAGTCAGGGTCATATGTGTTGAGCACACCCCGCTCGGGAATCCCGGGAAAGACAACTCCATAATCAGGTTTGTGTGAGCACCACCCCAGCTCGGGATCCGGAGGACAACTCTATCAGGGTTGTTTGAGCACACCCCGCTCGTGGAATCTGGGAGACAACCTCTCAGGGTTGTGTTAGAGTACACCCTGCTCGGGATTTCCGGCCCGAGACAACTCTATCAGGTTGTGTTCCGGCAACACCCTGCTCGGATCTGAGACAACTCTCTCAGGGTTGTGTTGAGCACGCCTCTGCTCGGATCAGGGAGAAACACATCAGGTTTGTGTTGAGCACGCCCCCGCCCCGGGATCCGGAGACACACTCTATTCAGGTTGTGTGAGCGACGCCCCGCTCGGGACCGGGGAGACAACTCTATCAGGGTTGTGTTGAGAGTCACGCCTCCGCTCGGGGATCCGGAGACAAACTCTATCAGGGCTTGGTGAGCACGCCACACCGCTCGGGATCCGGAGACAACCTCTCTCAGGGTTGTGATTTGAGCACACCTGCTCGGGATTGGGAGACAACTCTATTCAGGGTTGTGATTGAGCACGCCGCCCCCGCTCGGATCCGGTGCAGATGCAACTCTCTAGGGTTGTGTTGAGCACACCCTGCTACGGAGGATCTGGGAGACAACTCTCTCAGGTTGTGTTGAGCACACCCTCGCCTCGGGATGTGGGGAGACAACTCCTCAAGGTTTGTGTTGAGCACAACCCTGCCGGGATCTGGGACGAAACTCTTCCAAGATTTGTGTTTGAGCACACCTGTCGGGATCTGGGAGACAACTCTTTCTCAGGGTGTGTTGAGCACACCCTGCTCGGGAGATGCTGGGAGAAAACTCCTCAGGGTTCGTGCGTTGAGGCACACCCTGCCTCGGGATCTGGGAAGACAACTCTTCTCAGGGTTTTGTGTTTGATGCCACACCCCGGCTCGGGATCTGGGAGACAACTTCTCGGGGTGAGCAACACCCTGCTCGGATCTGGAACAACCCATGGTGTGGCTTTTCTATTGGTGGTTTCTACAGCACCCCGAGGTCAACAAACTCTCTCAGAGTTGTGGTTGATGCATCACCCCCCTCCGGGTGACGCAGGCACGCAGTGGCTGGTGTCAGAGCGTCAGAACTCGGGCCGCTGCGGCGGCGGCCGGCTGACCTTTCGCGGTGCAGCCGCCGGTGGGGCGACCGACTAACTTCAGCTCACCGAATCAGCCGGCCGGCCAGCCGTCTCCGAGCGGCGCTGGTGGAGTCGACCGCTGCCAGGCCCTGAGATGAGTGCCCACTAGAGTTGCAGAAGTATGATCCCAGTGTTCCAGCGCTGGAACCAGAACTGGCCACGGCCGTGACTGAAGCTGTGACTGTCCAGGCCAGCGTCATAGGGTTAGCATTGCAGCGTCGCGACTAAAGCTGTTACTCGCCAGCTCATTCCGTGGCCGTGACTAGACTGTGACCAAATATTGAGGATTTCCCGCAGCTCGAGTGCCGACTGCCGCGGCAGCCTGCTGTACCCCTGTCGCCTGTGCCTGTCTGTATGTCGCGCGGGGCAGCCAGCCGCGGCAGCCTCTGTACCCCTGCGCCTGTGCCTGTATGTGTTGTCGCGCGGGGGCAGCTCCAAGCCGCGCAGCCTGCTGTACCCCTGTCGCCTGTTGCCTGTTACGTGTGTCGCGCGGGCTAAGCCAAGCCGCGGCAGCCGCTGTCCCCTGTCGTCCTGTGCCTGTCTGGTAGTGCGCGCGGGGCAGCCAGCCGCTGCAGCCTGCTGTACCCCTGTCGCCTGTCCTGTATGGTGTCGGCGGGCAGCAGCCGCGGGCAGCCTGCTGTTACCCCTGTGCCTGTGCGACCTGTCTGTATGTCGCGCGGGGCAGCCAGCGCCGGCAGCCTGCTGTACCCCTCGTCGCCTGTGCTGTCTGTATGTGGCGACGGGGGCAGCCAGCCGCGGCAGCCTGCTGTACCCCTGTCGCCTGTGCCTGTACGTGTGTCGCGCGGGGCATCCAGCCGCGCTGAGCGCTGGTCGGGGCGTGATGAGCGCTGGTCGGGGCGTGATGAGCGCTGGTCGGGGCGTGATGAGCGCTGGTCGGGGCGTGATGAGCGCTGGTCGGGGCGTGGTGTCTCTGTGTGTCGGCCCAGCCTGGCCTGGCTGTCTGATTGGTATGCTGATTGCTGGCTGTGGCCGGCCGATCCGATAAAGAGATGAACGGCCGAGCGGCGCCGCTGGAGGGAGAGCCGTAAGCTCGGAGCTGCGCGCCGCTGCGTTGCCAGGCGGACGGCACGGCGACACCAACCTCCTCAGGCCCACCGTAGTCACCCCTATTCACAAGAGAGGTGATCCGTCCGAATGCTCAAATTTTAGGCCTATAACGCAAGTTGCCAGTATTTGCAAAGTTGTTGGAGAAAATTGTTCATGATCAGCTGACATTGTTACCTCAGTGAGCAAACATTTATTTTAGTGAGGATCAGCATGGCTTCAGAGCGAAACATTCAACCTTGCACCGCTCTCTAACTATCACGGACAATATCTTAAAGGGCATGAACGATTCGCGAAGTCACCTCTCTTGACCTTGATTGACTTAAGTCGATGTTATTGACGTTGTTTATCATGGAGACACTGCTTTCAAAAATGAAACTTTGCCAAAAATCTACAGGCTGGTTCCGCAGACTACCTAAAGCGGCCACGTACAACGGCACGAGATTGGGAAAGCCTCTCTGACCCTCTGCCAATAACCATATGGAACTTTTCAGGGCACTTGTCTCGGGCCCTCTTCTTTACAACATTGCTCTAATGACATCTCCTGTCACAATTCCCTGCCGAGATAGATGGGTTTCGCATCACAACCCGCTCCGAGGTACGCTGACGCATACACACTGGCGTAACCGGGTCCGCGAAATCGCATCACCGAAATGTCGCGATGTTTAAAAATGTGTTAAGATACCGTTGGCTACCTGGTC
Source organism: Semibalanus balanoides (assembly GCA_014673585.1). Classification (NCBI taxonomy): domain Eukaryota; kingdom Metazoa; phylum Arthropoda; class Thecostraca; order Balanomorpha; family Balanidae; genus Semibalanus; species Semibalanus balanoides. The sequence continues at coordinate 9,782 of VOPJ01006612.1, forward strand.
TCATTACAGAAACAGCCTGAAATGTGAATGCGACTAAAAACGAATTAATAGTATGTGGTGATCGAAAAACAGGCCTGTCTCGCATAGAAAAAAATGCCGGTCATCTCCGTTCCAGGCGACAACTGGAGTCCGCTTCACATTTGTAAAAAACTTAGGTGTTATTATGGATCACGAACTTTCGTGGAGCTTACACTTTAAAACATATCTCGCCAGCGCTGTTTATTGATATCGTTGAATGTTAGTGTGATGCAAAAGATCTTAACTTCTCTGCCGAAGCTTATCTCGAATAGGCTCGCAAATACGACCACATCAGATGTCTCTGGAGTTCTCTTCAATGGCTAAATTTTCGCGTCAATGTGTAGCTATTTCGATCTCGCTCGTGTGATGTTACACAAGAATCATCACATCTGAGTAGCCTCATCTTTGTCATCTCGATATCGATTCAATTCATCAAATGCTCGATCCGTGTTACACGTCATCGGACCATTTGTATTTGAGCGGTTCCGAAAAAACAACCTATGGTAAAAAAACATATGTTTATCGTTTCTAGTCACTTGGTACAACAGTTATCATGATAGATAGTTGTCTGGATGTGATAAGTGTTGCAGTCTTTTAAAGAAAACTGGCCAGAGAAGCTAGTTGCATTCGATTTAACCATTTTAAATTTTATTTTGCATTCTTTTTAGTTTTAATTTATTTGCATTTTCTTATTATCATGGCTTATCAACTACACATCGTCTCATCCACTTGTGTTTTATACGTGCATGCTCTTCTTTTACATGTCAAAAGTGTGTCTTCTGTGTATGACAATGGCCGTAGAATAACCCTCAAGTGTGGAATGGTCAGCTGAAGTGCAAATGCAAATACAAATACCGCCCACCACACCATCATCAGGCACACCGCCCAGCGACGACCGCCGATTCCGAGGACTCACAGGAAAAAACAGCAAACAATGGAAACTTGTCACGTAGCTATGGAATTGGATATTTCGAATTAATTAGAAGAAGAAAAATATTTACCCCGAAATATTCCGAAAGCCTCTGTTCTGAGGTTTTTCGATAAGGAAATGCGCTCTATGCTGTGTGTGTGTGTCATCGCATGGGTTCTAGGGTGATGCAATAGACGCTGTTTTCCTCTGCCTATGCTGGCCCTCCAGACCAATCCGTCTAACTGTAGACACGGACGCCCCATTACGGTGGCTTGCCAGCCGTGTCCGACGGAATTATGTTACCCATGTACTGCGGTCAGTCGAGCAGGTCGTGGTGCCCAGGTGGCAGCAGACAGCGACCCGTGGCCCGCCGTCTGCCGTGGTGCCCAGGTGACAGCAGACAGCGACCCGTGGCCCGCCGTGTGCCCAGGTGGCAGCAGACAGCGACCCGTGGCCCGTCGTCTGCCGTGGTGCCCAGGTGACAGCAGACAGCGACCCGTGGCCCGCCGTCTGCCGTGGTGCCCAGGTGGCAGCAGACAGCGACCCGTGGCCCAGCGACCCGTGGCCCGCTGTGGTGCCGTGGTGCCCAGGTGGCAGCAGACAGCGACCCGTGGCTCGCCGTCTGCCGTGGTGCCCAGGGCAGCAGACCAGCGACCCGTGGCCCGCTGTTGGTGCCCGTGGTGCCCAGGTGGCACAGACAGCGACCCGTGGCTCGCCGTCTGCCGTGTGCCCAGGTGGCAGCAGACAGCGACCCGTGGTGCCCACGGTGGCAAAGCACAGACAGCGACCCGTGGCTCGCCGTCTGCCGTGGTGCCCAGGTGGCAGCAGACAGCGACCCGTGGCCCGCCTCTGCCGTGGTGCCAGGTGGCGCAGACAGCGACCGTGGCCCGCTCTGCTGTGGTGCCCAGATGGCAAGCGACATCCCCCCCGCCCCACCCCCGGGCCGCCCGAACCGCGTGGGCCGCGCCGTCCCTGCCGTGGTGCCCAGGTGGCAGCAGACAGCGATCTCGTGGCCGCCGTCCTGCCGTGCTGCCCAGGTTGCAGCGACAGCGACCCGGGCCCGCCGTCTCTGGTGGTGCCCAGGTGGCAGCAGACAGCGACCCTGGCCGCCGTCTGCTGTGGTGCCCAGGTAGCAGCAAGACAGCGACCCGTGCCCGCCGTCTGCCGTGCTGCAGGTGCAGCAAGACAACGACGCCGTGGCCCGCCGTCTGCCGTGGTGCCCAGGTGCAGCAGACAGCGAGCCCGTGTGGCCCAGGTGGGCAGCAGACAGCGACCCGTGCCGCGTCTGCCGTGGTGCCAGGGTGGCAGCGACCCGTGGCCTGCCATCTGCCGTGGTGGTCTGCCGTGGTGCCCAGGTGGCAGCAGACAGCGACCCGTGATGCCCAGGTGGCAGCAGACAGCGACCCGTGTGCCCAGCGGGCAGCAGACAGCGACCGTGGCCGCCGTCCTGCGCGTGTGCACCAGGTGGCAGCAGACAGCGACCCGTGGCCCGCCGGTCTGCGTGTGCCCAGGTGGCTAGCAGCGAGCGGACGCGTGGCCCGCCGTCTGCCGTGGTGCCCAGGTGGCAGCAGACAGCGACCCGTGGTGCCCAGAGTGCAGCAGACAGCGACCCGTGGCCCGCCGTTGCCCTGGCCAAGGTGGCTAGCAGACAGCGACCCGTGGCCCGCGTCTGCCGTGGTGCCAGGTGGCAGCAGACAGCGACCCGTGGCCGCCGTCTGCCGTATGCCAGGTGGCAGCAGACACGACCGTGGCCCGCCGTCTGCCTGTGTGGCCAGGGTGGCAGCAGACAGCGACCCGTGGCCGCGCCGTCTGCCGTGCTGCCCAGGTGGCAGCAGACAGCGACCCGTGGCCCGTTCGTCTGCCGTGGTGCCAGGTGGCAGCAAACAGCGACCCGTGGGGCCCAGGGTGGCAGCAGACAGCGACCCGTGGCCCGAACGTCTGCCGTGTTGCCCAGGGGTGGCAGCAGACTAGCGACCCGTGGCCCGGCCGTCTGCGTGGGTCCCAGAGTGGCCAGCAGACAGCGACCCGTGGCACGCCGCCGTCCTTGGCCCGTGTGCCGCAGGTTGCAGCAGACAGCGAACCCGTGGCCCGCCGTCTGCCGTGTGCGCCAGGTGGCAGCAGACAGCGCACCCGTGGCCCGCCGTCCCTGCCGTGGTTGTTGCGCAGGTGGCAGCAACAGCGACCCGTGACCGCCGTGTGGCCCAGGTGCAGCAGAGCAGCAACCCGTGGCCCGCCGTCTGCCGTGTGCCCAGGTGGCAGCAGACAGCGACCCGTGGCCCGCCGTCTGCCGACCGGCCGTGACAGACGGACAGACGGCGACCCACCGACCGCTAGCCAGCGTCCCACGGCCCCTGCCGAGCGGCCCGCCGCCGATCACGCCGCGCCGCTGATGACCGCTGGTCTCGGCACGCCGTCGACCACCGAGGTCACGCCGGGTCGCCTCCCAGCCACCAAGGTCACGCCGGGTCGCCTGCCGGCCACCAAGGTCACGCCGGGTCGCCTGCCGGCCACCGAGGTCACGCCGGGTCGCTCGCCGGCCACCGAGGTCACGCCGGGTCGCTCGCCGGCCACCGAGGTCACGCCGGGTCGCCTGCCGGCCACCGAGGTCACGCAGGGTCGCCTGCCGGCCACTGAGGTCACGGCGGGTCGCCGCCGAGCCGTCCGGAGCCCGGCAGCTGGCGCCGGCTCACCAGACGGCGACGCCAACTTCAGCAACACGGCCGCAACTTCAGCCACCCACCGTGGTGGCGTGCCGGGCGGCGTGCTGAAGTCGCTGGGTCCGGCCACTGAGCACGGCCGTACAATACGCCCGCGGCAGGGTACGGCCGGGCACGGCTGGGTACGTCTGGGCACGTCTGGGTCCAGCTGGACCGCGGCAGAGGTGTCGGCTGTCTGGCCTCTGTGCGGACGGCACGGCTCTCACACATTACCGCGCACGGTCCGTCGCAGCTCCCAGCCCGGTGTGTTGTGGCCTGTGGGATGTCTGGTGTGGTCTACACACGAGTCTGGGTCTGTATGGTCTAGTCTGACTACAGTGGCTGG
>VOPJ01006613.1:0-13746 GCA_014673585.1 Semibalanus balanoides
ACTTGACCTTACCAGGTCACCGTATATATGTTTCAAAGCGCATCATTAAGACAAACACGATGGCGTCAAAATGTTTTCCGTCTTTCTTAGGTGACATGCTATTCACGAAAAACTGTTTTGCTAAAAACAGTATTTTTGACCTTTCATGACCTCTGGAGAGCTTTCATGACTATTGATCTGAGCTCAATTTTGAGGACCTGGATGCGATTGCAAATTTAAATAGCTATCGATTGCCTCTCTAATCGTTTGCTCCTAGCTATCATAGTTTCCGAGGATAATCGGGGGTTTTCTGGAAAAAGAGTCCTAAAAGCACGTCTAAAACCGGAAAATCTGACCTTTGGTGACCACTGGTGACCTCAATTGTGACCTGATCCCAGAGAAAAGACTGAAATACTTCTTTCGATAGAGCTTGCCTAGAGCTATCTAATGCCGTTTTCCGCTTGTCGCTACGTTGCGTAGTTTTGGTTCTGATAAAGTGAATGCCCAAAGTAACGGAGTGAACGGACTAAAAAGTAACGAAGTAACGAGCACAAAAGTAACTCCGTTACTCGGTCCGTTACTACTCTTAAAAAAATTAACGAGTCCGTTAGCAGGTTTACTCAAAAAGTAACTTCGTTAGTAACGGAGCAACGGACCGGTGCCCACGTCCTATGCTGAGAGGCACATAAAGGTGCAGCATAAGTATTGATTTACTATTGCAACTAACAATCATGCTTATCAGTTGCCGGACACAAATGCAATGACTCGCTCCGTCTGTAATATGGAGGTTCGACAGAAAAATACACGGTATTTTTATCGCCCGGAAATCAAAGCACATGAAACGGAGAATTTAACCAGATGTCATTTAATTTGTAATCACGCGGCTTTACACAAACAAACATCAAATCAGCATTGTATAATTCTACTTTGTGACCAAATCAATTATCTTAAAGGGACACTGCCATCTTCCCAAAAGTTCTCAAATGTACGCCACTTTGTCAAATATGAAAGTCAAATGCTGCCGGAACACGATTTAATGACATTGTTTTCTCACAAACAGTGCTCAATTTCATAAAAGTTGAGTATAATTTGAGCGAGACGTCATAGACAGAATTTCGAAATAGAGAAAACCTTCACGCTGCATATGTACGGCTAATGGTATGTGCCAAATTTAAAAGCAAAGTCGAACTATCATCAAACATTTTGTAAAGAGTGACGTCATCCGGATCAGGGTCCCCGTCAAGATATCACTGGGGGACTGGGGAGTTACAGATTGTCAAAACCAACTAAAATTTCTTTGTGATTCGACCCGTGGTTGTTTTTAAACTTATACTATTACAAATTGTAATGCCTAGCACGGAAAATGGCTATCTCAACTCAAATATAATGTTAAGGTGGCAGTGTCCCTTTAATGGTAGTTCAAAGGCATTTTAACAAATCGCTAAAGCCAAACGGAACCTAGGGATGATCTTGATCTCTTTCCATACAAAGTCTGGACCCGACATAAGCTATTTCAGAACAACATTAAGGTGTACAGTCGCATTTTTCCAGTAGTTTCTGGGTCAGTGTTTCACTGAGAGCAGAATCCGGAGGCCTGTTCACAACCACCTGCAGTTCGGCGGCTTCCAGCAGGCTCTAGCCCCGCCCCTTTCCTCATGCGTCACAACAGGCAGGAGTCTCTTGAACACTGAATGCCGCGCGCGCCACTTTACGTGACATTTCATCGTGCGGTTCGGCGGATGCTTCGTACCAACCGCCGAAACCGCCGCCAATCGCAGCCGTGTGACGTCATGCATTTCGCCCATCCCCACTTTGAGTTAGCCCCCTCTGCATACCAACCACTTCTGACTCCCGAACCGCATGCAATCACAGGGCCATGAACAGAACCCGGATCTGAGCCATCTTGACTTATTCCTGTGAAGGTAACTATAAGGCGTTAGGTGTTTAAGAGGAATCTCCAGACCAGAAAGCAACTATAGAAAGCCGTGGGAGCTGCTGCGGTGTAGACCATCCCCGCCAACATGTGCCCGTAAGCATGCAGTGGTGCGTCTGAGGTAGAGGGCAGAGCAGCTATGCCTCAGCCGAAACGGAGCCTCTCTCGAACATGTACTATAGAGGATATTAAACCTATCACTGTCGGGGGAGGGGGGGGGGGCGCGAATCGCCCCTCCCTTATGTTTTTTTTTTTCACGCACGGTTCATTAAACATTCAACCTAGAATCTGTAAACTTGGTGACTTTTCCTAACATTTTATTGCGCACCGAATGGTGTGCTTTAAACCAATCCGGTGAGCTGAATCAAGGTAAGGCGGTCCCAGACACAGAGTCCCCCACTGACATCACAGTAGGCGTCTCCAGAAACAACTACTGAGTCACCTGACATCACAGCAAGGCGTCCCGACATCTACTGAGGTCACTGACTCACAGCAGGCGTCGCAGACACTACTGACATACAGGCAAGGCGTCCCGACACCTTCTGACATCACAGCAGCCCGTCCCAGACCTACTGACATCACAGCCGCAGGCGTCCCAAGAACAACTACTTGACTCACAGCAGGCGTCCCAGACACTACTGACATCACAGCAGGCGTCCCAGACACTACTGACATCACAGCAGGCATCCCATACACTACTGACATCACAGCAGGCGTCCCAGACACTACTGACATCACAGCAGGCGTCCCAGACACTACTTGGGAGACCGTACAACGAGGCGTGCCCAGACACTACTTGTACATACAGAGGCGTCCCTAGACACTACCGACATAACAGCAGGCGTCCAGACACTAACTGACATCACGCAGTGCGTCCAGACACTACTGAATCACAGGCAGGGTCCCTGAACTATCTGACATAACAGCAGGCGTCCATGACACTACTGACCATCACCAGTAGGCCGTCCCAGACACTACTGACATTCAACAAGCAGTGCGGTGGCCCAGACCTACTGCGATCACAGTAGGCGTCCAGACCACTACTGACATCTACATCAGCGCGTCCCCAGACACTACTGACATACAGGCAGGCGTCTCCTAGGACACTACTGACACCACATCAGGGCGTCTCCCCAGACACTAACTGACTGACATCACATTAGCAGGCGTCCCAGACACATGACAAAGGCAGCAGGCGTCCCCAGACACTACTGACATCACATCAGGCGTCCCAGACACTACTGACATCACAGCAGGCGTCCCAGACACTACTGACACCACATCAGGCGTCCCAGACACTACTGACATCACAGCAGGCGTCCCAGACACTACTGACATAACAGCAGGCGTCCCAGACACTTCTGACATCACAGCAGGCGCCCAAGAGCACGTACCGACATAACAGCAGGCGTCCCAGACACTACTGACATCACAGCAGGCGTCCCAGACACTACTGACATCGGACAGCAGGCGTCCGAGACACTACGCTCACAGCACGCGTCCCAGACACTACTGACATAACAATCAGGCGTCCAGACAACTATCTGACATAACAGCAGCGTCCCAGACACTTCTGGACATCACAGCAGGCGTCAGACACTACTGACATAACAGCAGGCGTCCCAGACACTTCTGACATCACAGCAGGCGTCCCAGACACTACTGACATAACAGTAGGCGTCCCAGACACTACTGACATCACAGCAGGCGTCCCAGACACTACTGACATCACAGCAGGCGTCCGACACTACTGAACAATCCAGCAGGCGTCCAGACACTACTGACATCACAGCAGGCGTCCCAGACACTAACTGTACATCACAGTAAGGGCGGTCCAGACACTACTGACATCACACGTAGGCGTCCCGACACTATTGACATCACAGGCAGGCGTCTCCGATACTATGACATCACAGAGCGTCCCAGACACTACTGACATCCAGCAGGCGTCCCCGACACTACTTGACATCAACAGCAGGCGTCCCCAGACACGTACTGGACATCACAGCAGGCGGTCCCGACACTACGTGACATAACAGGGGCAGGCGTCCCATGATAACTATACTGACATCACAGCAGGCGTCCCGACACTACTGACATCACGAGCAGGCGTGCCAGAACTACTTGACATCACAGGCGTCCCAGACACTACTGACATCACAGCAGGCGTCCCAGACACTACTGACATCACAGCAGGCGTCCCAGACACTACTGACATCACAGCAGGCGTCCCAGACACTACTGACATAACAGCAGGCGTCCCAGACACTACTGACATCAACAGCAGGCGTCCCAGACACTACTGACATCACAGCAGGCGTCCCAGACACTACTGAATCACAGCAGGCAATCCCATACACTGACTGACATCACAGCAGGCGTAACCAGACACTACTGAAATCACAGCAGGCGTCCCTAGACGCACTACTGACTCATCACAGCAGGCCATCTCCATAGCAATCTACTGACAATCACAGCAGGCGTCCCAGATCACTACTGGAGAGCAATCCACAGCAGGCGTCCAGACACTACGACGCATCTACAGAGCAGTGCGTCCCCCAAAAGGAAAAAAAAATTTTTTACTACTGGACATCACAGCAAGGCTCCCGACACTACTGACATCACAGCAGGCGTCCAGACACTACTTGACATCACAAGCAGGCGTCCCAGACATACTGACATCACAGCAGGCGTCCGCCAGACACTACTGACATCACAGCAGCATCCCATAACACTACTTGACATCACGAGCAGGCGTCCCAGACACTACTGACATAACAGCAGGCGTCCCAGACACTACTGACATCACAGCAGGCATCCCAGACACTACTGACACACAAAAGACAGATGACACACCCAGACCCAGACACTACTTACATCACAGTAGGCGTCCGTGTCCAGCAGACTGTTGACCACGGCCAGCAGGTAGCCGAGCGTCTTGCCGGAGCCGGCAGGGCTGACGCAGACGGTGGTGCGATAGCGCGCCACCGCCGACCACATGTAGGCCTGCACCCGCGACGGCCGCAGACAGGCGGCATTCAGCTTCTGCGGCACAAAGCAGAGATACGAGACGGTCAGCTCTCAGAGACACGAGACGGTCAGCTCAGAGACACGAGACGGTCAGCTCTCAGAGATACGAGACGGTCAGCTCAGAGATCAGAGATACGAGACTGGTCAGCTCAGAGACACGAGAAGGTCAGCTCAGAGATACGAGACGTTCAGCTCTCAGAGATACGAGACGGTTCAGCTCTCAGAGATACGAGACGGTCAGCTCAGAGACACGAGAAGGTCAGAGATACGAGACGGTCAACTCTCAGAGACACGAGACGGTCAGCTCTCAGAGATACGAGACGGCCAACTCTCAGAGACACGAGAAGGTCAGCTCTCAGAGACACGAGACGGTCAGCTCAGAGGCTGGTAGGACGAGAGACGACACACCGGCCCGACAGACGACACAATGCTAAAAAGTATTCCAAACAGACATGAAAACGTTTAGAACGGATCGACATGTAAGGAGATGCACCTGATTCTGCTGCAGTTTGTTCTCACAGGATGTTTCACGTCTGTTGCGCGTCATCCTGTCACAGTGGTTAACGTGAGCCGGCTATGAGGGACCGCAGCACCACGGTAGCCAGGCTGACGGCGGTGACTCACCTGAAGGATCATGTCGGCGAACGGCATCTGCTCTTTGCACCAGTAGGGAGCCACCTTCCGGCGACCGTTCACCAGCACGCGCAGCAGCGCCGGGTCGGAGCGGCCCGGCCCGCCGCTGGCGGTGAAGGCAAACTGCGGCGTGCGCTCCCTCAGACCGCCGTCCGACACCAACTGATCCAGCGATGGCCTGCAGAACAACAACAACACAGCGGCCACGTCATGGCTATTCCGAAAATCAGCCGCTGAATGTCAACCGGATGCAGCCTTTACAAGCCAGAACAGAAACAATTCAATATAATAACGTAGGCGAATGGTAAGTATTGCTCAAATGCCAAGATATGTCTGGGTTGTTTCTGATTTATGTTAACGCGAAACAAATCTCTACAAATATAGTGCAATACTGACGTGACATATGATAAGTATGAGCGGCTGGTCGTTACCACGTCATCACAGATGAGCCACTGGAACATGGACGTGTCCGTGCCATTTGCTGCATTATAATCTCACTCTAACACCACAGCTCCGACACCTGGATACCAGTCGCCAATCAAAAGCCATCACGCTCAGGAAGCTAATATTGGCAATAATTTCTCAGAAGGAACCGGAGTCAAGTCTTACCCTATACGAGTCGAAATACGATAGACTCAACACTATGAGACATACTTTATCACCATAGCATTTGCTAACTTATTGCGAAGAAAAGAACGGCTAGACAATGAAATTCGCTGAGCTATGACTAAAGCAAACTTGTTGATTCAATAACGACACCATGCTCAGATCTCATGAACGTTGTGTATTTCCCATTTTAGGTGGTGGTTGTACTGGGGATCGTGGGGATCTTAAAGTCGTGGTGTCATGACGCACTTAAATTGAACAAACCCTTCCCCACTCCAGTATTTTGTTCTGCTTTCGATCAGTCAAAACTCGTTCTGTTCATTACAATTATATTGTTGGGCCTGTGCAATCTAACTTACTATTTAAAGAAAGTCAATAATTCTGTCAGTTCGTCATCCAACTTTTTTCTTATACCTATTATAAGTACGAAAGGTTATGTAGTTTCGACACATTAGCATTGAATTGTATCCAATAAATCATTTTGCAGATCGCATGACAACATGTGTGGATATATTCTGCTCCCTACATTTCCCAACATCATGATGATGATGATTGGGGTTTAACCCGGCATTGGCTGGGGTCTCAGCCGAACGCCAATGGCTGGGGGGGGCGAAAAATGCCCCCTCGTTATAAATAAGGTCATATGTCAGGTCACAGTCAGGTAAAATGGTAGTTATTTTAGTTTTTTAGCCATACTTCCCATCCAAAGCCGTATATTGAGACGAAAATCGCACAAAGTGCCCTCTAAAATGTAAGTGCATCTCTCGTATAAACAGAAAGGAATTCTAAGCAAAAGTCAAGGTCAAGGTCAGGTCAAATTCAGGTCACTATTTGCAAGAGATCATGCGACAACATGTTTTATGGGTTATCTTTCACTAAACAACTCGATTTGCAGCCATGTTTCAGATCTGACCACGATAGTAAGGCTCAAGGTCAGGTCATAAGAGGTCAAATTTATAAATATATTATATAAATTAAAAAAATGCATTTAATAAGTTCCAGTTTTGTCATCAGTAACACAGTGGTACAATTTTATTTTATGTATCTGGTTCGATAAAGCACAAACGTACTTTCAAAAAGGTGCGTCATGAGGTAATGCATACTTGAGAAGCGAATGAGTGATTCAAAAATATGAGGATATGGTTTGAACTATTCGGTTTGGGTAATGTACTATGTGGTTTCTAACATATATTTGTTTAATTAAAAAAAATGAATTTTGTGTTTTTTTTTTTGGGGGGGGGGGCGGGGGGCGGCAAAAAAAATTATATATCACATTTTCTGAACCTTGCATTTGCGATCTTTAAGACGTTTTGAATTGCATTTTGCTTAAGGATATGGTCTAGTTACAGCCTGTTAGAGTTAGCTGATATTTGGCGCCAAAGTGGGGTAGTGAACGTCACCTCAAATTCCGATATAAACTCGAAAAATATTCGAACGATTTTTTCTTTTAGATTTTGCTTTGAAGAACGACAATTGATGTAGAATAGGTACCTGAAGTTTTGCGTTGAATAGCCTGTTTGGTTTGTGAGCTGATTGTGAAAATCCGCTGAGGGGGGGGGGCTTATTTTCGCCCCCCGCCAATGGCGGGTTAAGGGCGGGCCGACAACAAAGGTCACATGCCGCCCATGACTATTTCAGCTAGCTATCAATATGCATAGACAACGGAGAGCCCAGCGGCTTTTTTCCCAACACCAAACCGTCCTCCTAGAGACGGTTTGATGCAAGTACAGCGGCAAGTACAGATAATGCCTGACTGTGTTACAAAAAAAAACAGCACGACATAACTTCCACCGATAATACCGCCGTCCGCCTTCTGATGGGCGGAACTTGAACTATACGCCACCAGCCAGGCACGGAATGCGTTTTGTGCACACCAGCGCCACCTATACAGAATCTCAATGACGCTCAATGCGCAATCCAGCGACAACCTATAGCACGGAAAGGGTTTAAGCAGTATGTAAAAATATAGCCGTTCGCACCGAATTGAGAAGTCTTTAAGTCACAGACCACGATCCCTTGACGGGTGAGTACCTCGGTAATATGACGAATAAAAAACGTAAAAATGCAGTCTCTATGACTATCTGCATAGATCGGCCAGCGGAGCGGACGGGTTAGCACTAGTGTGCAACTATCTAACTGAGCAGATCCACTTTCTTTCACTTTGTTTTTTGCTGAATAATGGTAAATTGGACGTCGAAACCAGCACATCAAAAGTTATTGTCCATAATTTCCGTTAAAATGAAAACTATTGGATATACATGTGGCATACCGGTAAACAATGATGCGATGTGTTTTAACTAAATAACACCACACCAATTGTACTCAACTGGCCAGGAACACTGAAGGTCTTTTCTTTTCACTAGGGAATGGAAAATCAAAACCACCTAGAGCCTTCAGGTTGATTTTTTGTATAATGAAATTCAAGTAGCAAAGACAACTTCAACAACCCTTTTTATTTGAGCGCATCATCCTGAAGTAAGAAAACTAACAATGCTTCCATTCCCCCTGGGACGGATTTAGCTACACTAAGAACTGAGCAGCCCCCATAGGTGCCACAGAGCCCGCGCCGCGTCCGTCCAGCGCGCCGCCGGAGGGACAGCAGGTTCTGACCTGGGGCTGGCGGGCGGCAGTGCCGGAGCGGTGGCGGTCGGCAGTGCCGTCTCCTCGTCAGACATCTCGGCCAACTCGGTCTGCCGCTGCAGCTGGCAGTCCTCGGCCGCCGACACACGGGTGGCGGGCGAGGCGGGGACAGCACGGAACACGGGAGAGGCGGCGACAGGAAGCGCGTCAGAGGCAGCAGTGAGATAAGGAGCTACAGGTTCGGCAGGAGCGACAGAGGGGGCAGCAGAGGGGGCAGCAGAGGGGGGCAGCAGAGGGGGCAGCAGAGAAGGCAGCAGCGGAGAAGGCAGCCAGAGGAGGCAGCAGAGGAGGCAGCAGAAGGAGGCAGCATGAGGAGGCAGCAGAGGAGGCAGCAGATGGAGGAGCAAGAGGAGGCAGCAGAGGAGGCCAGCAGAGGGGTAGCAGAGGGGGCAGCAGTAGGAGAAGGCAGCAGAAGGGGCGGCATCAGGCGCGCTGACTAACCGCTGCTTTGCTGGCAGGATCGCCGGCGGTCCACCGCGCCGCAGATCTGCGGTACGCTCTGACGCTGAAACGGTTTGAGGATGCGCCGCGGCCGGGGCTGGGTCGGGCTGACCTGCGACCAGGGCTTGATCAGCCGGGGCTTGGTCGGCCGGGGCTTGGTCGGCCGGGGCTTGGCCAGCTGGGGCTTGGTCAGCCGGGGCTTGGTCAGCCGGGGCTTGGCCAGCCGGGGCTTGGCCAGCCGGGGCTTGGTCAGCCGGGGCTTGGTCGGCCGGGGCTTGGTCAGCCGGGACTTGGTCGGCCGGGACCGCGGCCGCCCGGCATCGCTTCATCTGCAGGAGCCGCATCAGATGTGAGCGCCTCTGCGTCTGCCGTCCGCCGTCGACAGCTGCGGCCGGGGGAGACACAGCGCTGGCGGCCACCATGGGCGGCTCACCGCGGCCAGAGTCGGCCGCTGACTTGGTCTGGACGGCGGCCCCCTCCTGCGCTGACGGGCGGCCCGTAATCGGCGGGCAAGTGTCAGCGGCGGCGGCGGGCGTCGAGCCACCTCCGTCAACCAGCTCCGCTGTGCTGGTCAGATGGGATGTCTCCGCTGTGCTGGTCAGATGGGACGGCTCCGCTGTGCTGGTCAGATGGGACGGCTCCGCTGTGCTGGTCAGATGGGATGTCTCCGCTGTGCTGGTCAGATGGGACGGCTCCGCTGTGCTGGTCAGATGAGACGGATTAGGATAGGACGGCTCCGCTGTGCCGGTCAGATGGGACGGATCCGCTGTGCTGGTCAGATGGGACGGATCCGCTGTGCTGGTCAGATGGGACGGATCTGTGCTGGTCAGATGGGACGGATCTTGCCTGTGCTGGTCAGATGGGACGGATACCGCTGTGCTGGTCAGGATGGGACGGATTCTGCTGTTCCGGTCAGATGGGACGGAATCCGCTTGTGTGGTCAGATGGGACGTGATCTGCTGTGCTGGATCAGATGGGACGGATCGCTGTGCTGGTCAGATGGACGGATTCTGTGTGGCCTGGTTTCATGGGACGGATCCGCTGTGCCGGTCAGATGGGACGGATCCGCTGTGCTGGTCAGATGGGACGGATATCTGCTGTGCTGGTCAGGAATGGGACGTGATCCGCTGTGCTGGTCAGATGGGACGGATCTGCTGTGCTGGTCAGATGGGACGCCGCCTCCGTCTGCACAGGGTGGCCGAACGCCTCCCCCGTCTGCACAGGGTGGCCGGACGCCTCCTCCGTCTGCACAGGGTGGCCGGACGCCTCCTCCGTCTGCACAGGGTGGCTGGACGCCTCCTCCGTCTGCACAGGGTGGCCGGACGCCTCCCCTGTCTGCACAGGGTGGCCGGACGCCTCCTCTGTCTGCACAGGGTGGCCGGACGCCGCCTCCGTCTGCACAGGGTGGCCGGACGCCGCCTCCGTCTGCACAGGGTGGCCGAACGTCTCCGCTGCGGCCACAGACGGTGACTGAGCAGCGTCTGCCCGCTGAGCTGACCGAGCAGACAGGACTGTCGCGGCGCTCCTCTGCGCTGGCGAGACAGCAGCAGCTTGCTCCCGCTGTCGCACGAGCCGTCTCATCCTGTCTGCCACTGAGCCCGGCCGGCTGGACGGTGACTGGCTGGCGCCGCTCGGTTGGCCTCGGACCGGGCCCGTGACAGAGAGCGCCGCTCCGCCGTCCGCCGAGGATGGCAGTCGGTTCCGGCAGCTGACAGCGCAGTCAGCTTCCCCCGGAACACCGTCAGCCGTCACCCGTGGCCCGGCCGCGGCCACCACAGCCGCTGCTGCTGGTGTCGTGTCCTGTGGGGCCGCCACAGCCGCTGCTGCTGGAGTCCTGTCCTGTGAGGCCACAGCCACTGCTGCTGGAGTCCTGTCCTGTGGGGCCGCCACAGCCGCTGCTGCTGGAGTCCTGTCCTGTGAGGCCACAGCCACTGCTGGAGTCCTGTCCTGTGGGGCCGCCACAGCCGCCGTCACCGCACCGTCGGTGCCGGATGTTGCCGCTGCTGCCGCCGCCGTCCTGGTGGCCCGCTGATAGAGGCGCTGCCGCCAGGTGGCGCTAGGAACGCGCTCGAACCGCTGCGTGCCTTGCCGGCGCTGCTGGGCTGCTCCAGCAGACAGCGGCGCGGTCAGAACGGAGGCCTGCAGCGGCTCCGGTGGCGGCCTCTGCTGGAGCGCGCCATCTGGACAGCTGCTGACAGCTGCACCAGACGGCACTGTCGATAGTGTGCTGCTGCCGCTGCTGGTGGCGAGGTGAGGACCATTACTGGCCAGCCGGACGACAGGCGACGTCGCAGGCGGCGCAACGTCCGCTGCTCTCCTGACGACCTCAGAATCTGCTGCCCGACTCCTGACGGGCTGAGTGGTCGGTGAACTCCTCAGGGACTCAGCGGTCGGCTGGGACTGAGCGGTCGGCTGAGCGGTCGGTGGACTCTTCAGGGACTGAGCGGTCGGAGCGGTCGGTGGACTCTTCAGGGACTCAGCGGTCGGTGGACTCCTCAGGGACTGAGCGGTCGGTGGTGACTCTTCAGGGACTGAGCGGTCGGCTGAGCGGTCGGTGGACTCTTCAGGGACTGAACGGTCGGTGGACTCTTCAGGGACTCAGCGGTCGGCTGAGCGGTCGGTGGACTCTTCAGGGACTGAACGGTCAGTGGACTCTTTAGGGACTGAGCTGTCGGCTGAGCGGTCGGTGGACTCTTCAGGGACTGAACGGTCGGTGGACTCTTCAGGGACTGAGCGGTCGGCTGAACGGTCGGTGGAATCTTCAGGGACTGAGCGGTCGGCTGAACGGTCGGTGGACTCTTCAGGGACTGAGCGGTCGGCTGAGCGGTCAGTGGACTCTTCAGGGACTGAACGGTCGGTGGACTCTTCAGGGACTGAGCTGTCGGCTGAGCGGTCGGTGGACTCTTCAGGGACTGAGCGGTCGGTGGACTCCTCAGGGACTCGGCGGTCGGCTGAACGGTCGGTGATGAGAAGAGCAGCAGATCAGAGTCGTCAGCGGCGGCCCGGTCGGCGGCGCGGCGCCGCAGCCTCAGCTGGTACTCGCGTCTCCTGCGCTCGTCGTCCGCCTGCCTGTTGGCCGCCTGTCGGGCGCTGGTCGTCTGGCCGGCCGGCAGCAGGGCGGCAGAAGGCCGGCGCGCCGTCTCGTCTGCCGAGCTGGGCTCGCTTCGGAGCTGGCGCAGTGCTGCCGTCAGTGAGACGGCGCCGCCAGAGCCTGGCGACTCAGAACTGGGCGAGTCGGACGGCGGCACCTGCACTGACAGCGGCCCGCAGGAGGCGGCAGGGGTCCGGTCAACGGAGGGCGCGGGAGCGGCGCGCGGGGACGGTGCACCGCGACCACGGCCCAGCGGCACGGCAGCCGAGTCGGCGGCCACAGCAGAAGCCGCAGAGGCCGCGCCTCGCCCTCGGTCGGCCGGAGCTGCCGCCACTGCCATCTGCAATACACAGGCCATCAGCTGTCAGCACAACAGAGACCTCTGCCTCGTCGCCCGTAGCTGGCCGCCCACTGGCCAATCCTTGCAATACGACAGGCCATCAGCTTGTCAGCACAACAAGAGACCTCGCCCTCGGTCGCGGAGTGCCGCCGCCATCTGCAAATACACAGGCCAATCCTGTCAAGGCACAGACAGAGACCTCTGCCCTCGGTCGGCCGGAGCTTGCCGCCACTGCATCTGCAATACACAGGCCATCAGCCTGTCAGCCATACAGAGATCCCGCTCGCCTCGATCGGCCGGAGCTGCCGCCACTGCATTTGCAATACACAGGCCATCACTGTCCAGCAAACCAGAGACTCGCCTCGGTCGGCCGGTAGCTGCCGCATGCATCTGCCTAATACAATCAGGCATCTGTCAGCACAACAGAGCACTACATGATGGTACTTTGATGTACTGAGTGTACTCTGATTTAGCGTCGTTGAGGCCTCATGCAGCCCTATTGGTCCTGCTTCTTTGATCATATTTATTTACGGGTCCGCCACTTTATTTGGATATTATCACTGGTCGCGGACTACCGAGTTGTTCCGCGATGTGAGCTGTTTTGTTATGCCAATTATCGAACCTATTTTTAAACTGGTTAACATTTTCCGAATCAATGACGAGTTGAGGAAGCGAATTCCAATTACTGACAAGAAGCTCGAGAAGAAACGTTGTCGAGTAATGAGTCGCACTCTGCGCTTTTTTACTTTGAAGTTATGACCACGGGTCCTATCATTCGGAACTCGCTGAAAGAACTGACCTGGATTGATTCGTTCAACCTCTTCATGATTTTGAAGAGGCTTGAGGTACATTAGCCCCTCTAATTTGCATATTTTCCATCTATATACGTGCGTGTTTTCGAATTACCCCCAAGGGGGAGGGGTAACGGTCAAATATCTGTCAAGCTATGGGACCGGTTTGGACGGGGTCTTCACCATTTTATCTAGCGTGGTCTAAGACGGTGCCGTATATAATTGTATACACTTTGGTCTAATCTGAGTGGACCAAATTGGA
>VOPJ01006614.1:0-13758 GCA_014673585.1 Semibalanus balanoides
TGCCATTTTAAAGACAATGCAATTTCACACCTTTTTATTTTTTTATTTTTTTATTTGCTTGATACCTCTATTTTCTACGATTTTTCTAACATTTGTCGTTTTTCCACCAAAAATGGCATGACATGACGTCATCAAAAGGTCATTTTCTTCCACAGTTATTATTCAATTTCATCTAAATTTTTGGAGAAGACGTCAAATTGATGTAGGATAAGGTACTGCAAGTTTTACGTTGGTATCTACCATGGTTTTTGAGTTATTCAGAAAGTCCGGGAGGGGGGGGCAGATTATGCCCCCCCCCCAGCGGGGCGCGGGTTAAGACTGTTATTGCACAAGATGCTCTCAGAGGTATGATGCATCTCCCGTATAAGCAAAACAGAATTTGTAAGCAAAGGTCTAGATCAGGTCAAATCAGGTCACTATTGGCAAGAGGTCATGCAACACGTGTTTTACGGGTTATCTTACGCATACAATTCGATTGTAGCAGCCATTTGCACATCTGACCCGTTATAAGGTCAAGGTCAGATAAAAAGGTCACAATTTGAAATGGATAAATATAAATACAAAATGCCTGTTACACAATCAGTTTTGTCTCAGAAATACAGTGGTGCCATTTATTTTTCTCTATCTGGTCAAAAAAGCCAAAAAACGTGCTTAAAAAATGACGTCATCAGGTACTCATACTTTGGGAGCAATCAGTGATTCAAAAATACAGATATTGATTTGAAATTTGTTTTAGGTGTTATACATATGTGGTTTTCTTACATATCTTCCTGTTTTTGAAAATATAAAAACGAGTTGATTTTGAGGGCATTTTCCCCTATTTAAAAAATGAGTCAAAATCAAAATTTTCTAAAATCCGGGATTGCTATTTTGTACCCCTTGTAATTTGCTATCTTTTGAAATTTGTATTGCATTTTGAATTAAGAGAGGCCTTTGTACAGCCTGTTAGAGTCTAGCTGATATTTGCGTCGAAGCCGTGTGTAGTGACGTCACTAAATTTGATGTAACTCGAAACAAATTTAGACGATTTTGTTTTTATTTTTGCTCTGAAGACGTCAAATTGATGAAGGATAAGGTACCCGAAGTTTCGCGTTGATAGCGCTGTTTGTTTTTTAGCTATTGTGAAAAGCCCTGTGGGGGCGTTTTTCGCCTCTCCCAAGTCAACGGCGGGTTAACTAAGCTGTTGAATGTGCGCAATCATAAACAGTGTGACAAGGGCAAATATATTGTTTTTGAAGAAAACAAATTAAATTAGCACAAAAAACAGACTTGGGTTTAGCGGAATGATGATTGCGTGATTCTGGGTTTGCCTTCTTGCTTCAGCCGCCTACATACCACTTCTGAAAATGATATAAACTCCGACGCAGTCCTAAAGCCACATAATCGTCACAGAAATGACATCTACTTCTGCGAATTATTGGAATTACTTGCACTAGCTTGTGCAATATTGGATTCCAAAGTGGTATATGACATTTTATTGTTTTATTGGGTACCCCCATCTGATACGTCATTCCTTCACTTGTCGCCTCCGATTCAAAGCCCATCTTTACCTGGTGTGGTGGGCGGTGACTGATACATGTGACCTAGCAGTGGTGCCGTGCATGCTGTGCTAGGCTGAACCTAGCTCGAGTTAAGTGAAGCTTGCGTTGATGCAATACCCGATCTACGCCGGTGATGGTTTTGCAGTGCTGTGTTTATTCAATGAGTTGGTGTACAAGTACAAGCTACAACGTAGCTGCGAGCTCGATACATTATATCTAGATAGATGTGATAGTCAACAGGTACACGAATTGCGGTGCTTTGAAGCGGCGCAATGGAGCAGGTGTTTCTATTCATTGTTGCTGTTGCTAGAGATATTGCGTGACTAGCGAAATTGTGGATGCGTGATTAGAGGTAATTAAGGTTGGCTTGTGCGCAATACCTGCTTATTATTAGCTCAATTCTTGGCCGGACAGAATAACCTCGTCCCTCACAGTTTAAGGAATAGCTATTTTCAGAACTATGTTTTGTTCCATCCAACTTATGGGAAAGGAAAATATTGTCACAGTCGCGGTCTCATCTTGTGCTACGGATTGGACGTCGTATGACGGAGTCACCGGTGCGCTCTAAAGCCCAAACATAATATTTGTGTATTTTGATTGCGGGGTCCGAAAATACGACGTCCCGTTGTCCATAATGCGTTTGCGTCTTTTACTCTCGTCGTTGTTTTCGCTTGAGAAAACATTACAAATATTGTGTGTGCACTTTCCTAGCATAATACGCGTATCATACGCATTCCATAGTTATGTTTTGCTCCGATGATATATTCATAGGCATTCAAAGTCAAAGGCTCGATAGATGGAGCCAAATCATGACATATTTGTTTTATTTGTACCCCATTTTGATTTCAATGACTATCAGGCGGTCCAGTCCCTCCAGTTAGTGTTGATCACCAGTGTGGTCCACCTGTTAGCAGTGTGTGACGTTACTGGTTTCTAACCCGGGGCGAGTCTATGTCGCACGTTACGTTTCTGGGCGGCCAAGCAATGTATGTATTCAATGTCAATGTTAACCCGCGCCCCACTGGGGTATCCGGCCGAACGCGCCCCGCTGTGGTATCCAGCCGAACGCGCTCCGCGGGGGGGGACATATTCTGCCCCCCTCGTTATCTTCTGAACCAATAACCGTAGCGAGACGCGCAATACAGTAATCGAAAGGTCTCATTGATACGGCACGCCAAAGGCATACGTGAAATTTTCTCCATAAGGTCACATTGTCAGGTCAAGGTCAGGTAAAAGGTCAAAATGGAGATATTTTAGTTTTTGGGCCATATTTCCTATCCGAAACATTAGATTGTAACTATTTGAGCACAAAGTGCTCTCAAAGGTATATTGAAACTCCTGCATTAAGCAAAAGTGAAATTTTAAGCAAAGGTCAAGGTCAATAATCGGGTCACAAAAGGTCACTGATGGCATGAGTCTACAAAGTCATGCGAGCATATGTTTTATGGGTTTGTTTTACAACTGTGTATCGATAAGTAAAAGCCATTTTGACAATCTGAGCATCAATAAAAGGGTCAAAGTCAGGTCATATGAAGGTCAAATTGTGAAATTTAATTTTTGTAAACAAAAAAATAATTTTTTATATCAGTTTTGTCTAAAAAAAAACAGTTGTTGAAAGTTTTAATTTATGTCTCTATCTGGTGCAAAAAGGTCAACAGTTATTTGAAGAAAAAAGATGACGTCATGAGTTACTTACACTTGGGGATCATAGGTCAGAGTCAAAATTTCAGTTATTTGCTTTGGAATTTTGGTTTTGGTTTTTTATACTT
This sequence comes from Semibalanus balanoides, assembly GCA_014673585.1. Taxonomy (NCBI): domain Eukaryota; kingdom Metazoa; phylum Arthropoda; class Thecostraca; order Balanomorpha; family Balanidae; genus Semibalanus; species Semibalanus balanoides. Next base: position 3,311 of record VOPJ01006614.1, read on the forward strand.
AGTTATCTTACATATATTCGTTTTTTGGGAATTATTTTGAAAATTTTGGTTTTGTGGATAATTTTTCTGAATTTTTTTTTTTTTTTTTTTTTTTTTTTGAGGGTGCAAAAAACTTAATTTTTTTAGAATCGGAGATTGTTTTTTTTTTAAAACAATGCAATTTCCAACCGTTATTGACGTTTTTTATTTTTTATTCTCTTTCAACCTCCATTTTCCTCTACGATTTTCAAACATTCATCGTTAATCGCAAACAAAATGGCATGACATGACGTCATCAAAAAGCATTTTCTTCCAATTATTAATCAATTTTGATCAATTTTTTGGAGAAGACGTCAAATTGATGTCGGATAAGGTACTGCAAGTTTCACGTCGGCATCTGCCATGGTTTTTGAGTTATGCGGGGCGCGGGTTAAACTGCGAGAAGATAATCCTGTCATCGAAACCTTTAAAAACCTTCTGAGAATGGCAGTTACGCACCATTTATATGTCGATAAATGAGACGTGTTGGATATCCATATATTACAACACTTCTTGCATAGCTACTTTGATCAGGTTTAAACAAGTTAACAAGATTTGTTCAGACCTGATCATATCACTAGGATAATTATTCCAGAGATGCATGATAAAATGTTACATTGCAACCTGCGAGGGAACATAATTTATGTCTGGAAATATGCGAACCATTACCGATCATGTGTGTATGCTTTCACCTGTTTTTTTTTTGTGACGGTGCATTGATTTAGCTGCTGAAGAAGTGTTACACATGTTTGTCGCCGACGATCAGCACTTTCCTCTAGTTCTGGGGCCTGTGACGTGACATTTCTGTAGCTGAAAATATCAAATTCGGTGTTCAAAAGAAGTGAAGGTCAGATTCTCTGTTGGTGGAGGTTATTGTAGACTAGAAGCGTAGAATGGAAAACGTAGATATAGATAGGAAGTTAGCAGAGACGCGGACACGCGCACAGGAGCCGAGGCTCACAGTTCATAATCCCGGCGGCGTTCCCTGCGCATTAGACACTGCACTGGGGCAAGCTTATCCGATTCACCACAACACCGGCGTTCATAACTCGTGACGCGCGGCGGAGTCACTCGCCGCCGAGAACTGCTCCCGGTGGCTCTCCAAGTCAGACCGCAGTGGCCGGGCCTGGCCACCACAAATACCACTAAGCAAACAGTGCAATACAGTACTGAATCATTTCTGTGCCGAGATTGGATGGTATAATTTGATATTATAACGACGATTGTAACGATGTCCTGCGCTCGGGGTGGCAGCGCGCCCCATCCGAGCTGCGGTGGCTGGCCGCGTTGCGGGTATGCGCAAGTGTCACATTATAAGTATGTGTGTCATAACGATAAGCGTAGCGGCGTCCCCGGCTCGGGCGGCGGTACGCAGTACTCACCACCCGAGGTGCGGTGGCTGGCCGCGCTGGTAAGGTTGCACGCTCCGCTGTCAGCAATGTATATATATATACTATATATATATATATATTATATATAATTATAGTATATAAGGTATATATATTATATATGTATAGATATGAATTGTAATGTGCCTGCACGGGCCCGGTCTCTGCTCGCCAGCCAAATCTGTGTGGCAACATAAAAAACGTTTGGACATTTCGTCGTTGACACGGTTTTTTAGTTGCACCCTAAATTAGCAAAAATGGTCCTCCTCCAGTCATGTCAGTGTCCTGTGTCTAGAAAACCCAGCTTGTCAATGTTGTTTTTATTTCACCAACTGGTCTTGCATTGAGTTAGTACCAGAGGTGGCAAAACGTGGACCTGAGGACTAAAGGTGCAGAAAATTATTATGCAATTCTGCTGAGTACCCGGTCTCTAGACTCAGTCTGGACCCAGTTGGTCCCAGACTGGGTTCCGCCAAATGATACCGGGTGCAGACTGGATCCAACTTATGTTTCATGCTGGTTGCACGCAAGTAGGAACACTGATTGCAGATTTCTTTGAGCTATTGGACAATCGGGACTGTATGTATTTGCAACTACAAGAGTTAGTTTACTTGCACTAACTTTAGAGTGCAAATTCGTCAACATTTTGCTAGTTGCCTCCGCTGGGTCTAAACTTGCCTTGCACCGGGTAGAACTAGGTCAATTTTTCAGCTCTTTGGACCGGGTCGGGTCTGGGTCCCCAAAATATCAACTTTGTCAAAATATCAGCTTTTGACACCTCTAGTTTGTACCTGCCTATTTGCGGCGCCGGTACTAAGCATGCGTTCGGAGACCGAAACAGCGCGATGAATCTGAGCGTCCATACTTCCGTTTGTTCCGTGAGACCGCTACGACACACTCGTTTGGAGAGATCCGAGATCGTAAAATAATAATTCCGCGAACCGACGCGAAATCTCGGGGGCATGCCCGTCGGCTTTCCAAAAGGTGGCAGCACACAGCATCAAATTAGATTGACTCGTGGTTCTACAATACAATTTTAATAATTTAAAGTTCGGTGAAGTTTTGTTTAATTCAATGACTATGTTCATTCAGAATGTTACTATAGAATGCATTTGAATCTTATGATGAAAGTGACGAGATGATCTTATGAAGAAACAAAATAGACGAGACTGGTGCACCTGCGATTGCTTAAAATGTATATGTGTAGTGTTTCCTACTGTCATGCCAAATTCCGTGACGCCCCGTGAGATAATTGATATTCACTGAACGCTCCCCAACGCTGCCATTCATTGAGTTAAGTTTGAATGAGATGCCTGCTCCAGACCCAAATCTAATAGCATTGTGCCCTCGCTGCATGTGTTTAAACGGTGATTATTTTAGATTGAAACATTGTTGTGAGTAGAGCTCTGTCTATCGGTCAGATATTTGCGTTGTACACGCGCCAGGCGCGCCTGGCTGGCAGCCAATCAGCGCTCAGCAACGGTGCCTCGTGCACGGTGACATTGGCCGCCGAGCTCAGCCAAGCGGCGCTCGCCGGTATGCCGCGGCCGCCCGGCCCGTTGCCCGAGACAACCATCTGTAGCTTGCCGGCGTGGCTAGCAACGTGGCAGCTCGTCTCATCCGTTTTCAATGAGCTGCGGTTCCGCCGCGCCCGCGAAGCTTCGGGAATCGAACAATACATACGGGCTTCCCGAAATGGAAGTTCCAATTGCGCTGCAATCGAGTGGCGATATCGCAAGTAATCCACGCTGAGCCCTTTTCCCCATCTGCGATCTCTGGCCCCGAGCTGGAGGCGCGTGCGTTTATGAAAGCGCGTGCGGCGCTGGAGCGGCCCTCGTGTGTTGCGCAACCGGCGACCGGCTGGCCGCTCGGCGCCGCTTTGATGTGGAGAGCGCCAGGCGGCCGGGGAATGCTGGGTCGCTTGCGTGACGCTCAGTCGCCGAGGTGCATGCAACCGTAAGTGCTGAAGGTCAGCAGTAGTAGGAGTCCATGGCGGCGGGGCGGCCGGTGGAGAGACCGATGGAGGGGCCGCGGCTGCTGCACAGTGTCATCAGGTCCGCCGCTCCCGCCGCCGGCGCACCGGCACGCGCCGTCCGGCCGCCGCCGCCGAAACGGCAGAGCTCGGGGACGGTGCCTCTCGGACCGGCCGGCCTCTCGCGCATCGCCGGCGCTGATTACCCGCCGAAAAGTGGCCGCGCGTGCGCTCCGAGTCATCGATCTGTTTCTATGGTTACGGGCGGCCGTCGGCCGGTGACGGCGGCAATGGTCGCCGACGTGCGATGGCTGGGAGGCTGCGGCGGCGGCCGGGGTGCTGCGGCGGGTTTTTGTCCGGTGCCGGCCGGGCCGGTCCCTACCGCCCCACACCGCCCCACACCGCCTCGCGCCGGCCGACCCCGGGACGGGCCGGCGCGCACCTGCCCCACCGCCGCTGCCGCCGCCGCTCCCGCCGCCCGGCACCGCGGACCGGCCGGCGTGCGGAGAGCCGCCCGGCATGCTCCGATTATCCAGCTGCTCCTCCCCGCTGACTGACGCTCCTTCTCTGTTGCAGAGCATGACGAGGGAAACTGGGAGAACGGCCTGTCGTACGAGTGTCGCTCGCTGCTCTTCAAGGCGCTACATAAGTTCATTGAGAGGTATGTATGGAGGGTGTCGAGGGTTCCGGTGGTGTTAGCCGGTGTCGGCCCCCGGAGGGGAGAGCCGCCCAGTAAGTGGCGGCGACTGACACTTGTTAACCGCGCGTCGGCGATCCTATTGATCGGCGGCGGCAGTGGCCGCTTACTACGCCCGCCGGTGGCCAATGGGAGGCGCCGCGCCGCTCAATACGCCAACCGTCCGCCGCCGTCCGCTCGCTGATGATCGGGCAATCATTACACACACACACACACCCGCCGTCGCGGCGGCGGCGCGCGCGCGCCACTCGGTTTCTGGCTGGTCGATAATGTTCGGCCAGCGAGAGAGTGCGACGCGCGACGGCCGTTCCTTCCCGCCGGCCGGAGACGCGTGGTCCGCCCCACACCGCTCCGCCCCGCCCCACACCGCCCTGTCCGACCCCAAACCGCCCCACACCGGCCTACACCGGCCTCCTGGCGACGGAGAGCGCCCACCCGGCTGGCCACGTCCTCAATCATGGATGTGTGCGGCACGGCGGTGACGGCGGTGCGGCTGTGTGGCGCCGCTCACGGAAGCGGTGCCGCTCCGGCCGGCTGTCCGCACTGTCACGGCGGCTCGGCGGTGTGTGTGACGTCACAGGCCGAGCCGGCCGGTAATTCCGAGCAGCAGCAGCGCGGCGCGGCCGGTCAGCCGGCGAGGTGGCGGCCGCTGCGGCCAGCCGCTCGGCGGGGGCGGCGTGCAGCCGGCGGTGGCGGCTCCGGAGCGCCTCTGTAGGCTGCGCCCGGCCAAGGTCGACCCCTGACGCGCCCGCCGCCACCGCCGCCGCTGCCGGCCCGGCCCACCGGCTGACATAGTTCCCGGACCGGCGCGCGGCGCCGTTAGCGGCGGCTGGCCCCCGCGTACGTCGCTCGGTGCTCGGCGCGGCGCGCAGCAGCCTTGGAGCGGGCCGACCGACGGCACACCCGGTGCCCCGGCCCGCCCGAGAGTGCCGGCCGGCTGGCTGTACCCAGCGTCCCGCCAACGCTGCTGCCGCTGCCGGCTGAGCGCGCGCCGCGTGCATGGCTGACGGATTCGCCGGCTGCTTCCTGGCCGGGTCGTGCCGCCTCTGTCGGCGCGGAAAGGCGGCGAGGCACGGCTCTGCCGCCGCCGCCGCCGCCGCCGACTGGTCCGCCTCAGGTCACTGACCGCTACGTGACGCCGTCGCACACCATCGCGTCTGGTGCGCCAATTTTGTCACACGGCTGCATTCAGCTAAGCAGGCTGTGGCGAAAGCAGCGCCGAAAGCGGAATGGATGATAATCTGACATTGCCGGGCATGTGTCACGGCGGTTTTTATGCGTTGTAGGGTAATCGGCAATGTCAGTGAAACGGAAGATTGAAGGTTTTGAAGTAACCTTAGACATCGGCATGGTTAAGTTTGCCCGCCCCGTCTTGTTCTGGTATTGTCCGGTTTTCACGCCCACTCATGCCGCGAAAAAGTTTTCTGGAAAGTGACTGAAATCAAAGGGAATCCATGATCTCATGGCAATTGCAAATAATGTTGCATGTAGTTGTACCGGCAACGTTAACCTAAAGGTTCAAAGCTACGGTATTCTGATTTGATTCCCAAAACATCCGATGATTGGTTCACGGGAATGAGTTCATGTGTTTCATGATTCATCGATTCAGTTTCATGATGCCAGTCGCGAGCATCCTTTCCTCATGCTCAAGCTACGAGTTCGGGTTCCGCCGTGTGCGGCAGGCACAGATAGGCCGGTTCTTCCCTGGCGGCGGCGGCGCCTGGTGCAATCTGGCTGGTGTTTCTGGGTACAGCGGCCCGCGGGGGGGGGGCTCGGCCGGGGAGCGGAGGGGGTGTCCGTCGGCGCGTACAATCGCGGTGTGGGCCGGCGGCCAGCGGCGGCGGGCGGCCGGCCGCGCGCGTCGCTGTGACGCGCCGCGCCTGATGTAAACACGGCTGCCGATTCATGTTGGTCCCTGGCAGCGGCCGCCAGACCGCCCGGTCGGCCAGCAGCACGTGTGGTGTCACACCGCAACACGGTCCGCCGCGGCCGCCGCAGCCGCCGCCACCCGGCCGGCACAGCATGTTCGGGGCGATAACCGGGTACTGGCCGGCTCAACACTGAACCGGTTACCGGCGCCCGCTGATCATGGCGCTCTGTTGTGGTCTGCCGGCGTGGGAAGGGTGTTTTCTGATGAGATGTCTCGCGCAAAATTTGGAGACATTGTTGTGTGTGCTAAATTAAATCGATGTGTCAGGTATGTGGAGGATGAATGTGTTTTGCTGATGAATAGATTTGGCGCACGCTGATGACCACGGTCTTGTTTTCAGGTGCCTTCTCTCCCGGGGCTTTGTCAAACTTGGGAAGTGGTTCGCGCAGCCATGTTCCAGCGCCGACAAATCCCAGAGCAAGACTCACAGGTATTCTTCTTCCGCGTTTGAAACTAACGGTCCGCGTTTTTACTGTGGGTACTCGGAATATAACACGCTGATCTCACGTGAAATTTAAATTGGTTTAAATCACGACCTTCTCTGTGAACTAACGGTCGCCGTCCATATTTTATTGTTCTGAGATTCTGTATGCATTTTATATGCAAGCTCAAAAGGAGTGTGTCTAGTTCTACTCACATGGCTTATTTGGGGTTATTGACACGGTTTATAAAACATTTTCTGAATCGAACCATGCCTTTATTTTTTTTTTCAGATTTTCACTAGTTGCTGAGATATTCCAAAGATTCCAGACATTGCCTGGTAGCAAAAGTTATCGGGTAGATCCCAGAGGGCTTACCACTACTAGAAGCATTGCTAATATCGAAATATAGGTGCAAATTTGCTAGCATATCGTCAGTGCCTGGCAATAGCACTCTTTAATTAGCATTCCGACAAAACAGCTCATGATCCCCGATAGCAGCTGCCAAATAGAGCCTCGACGGCCATTCTGCTTTTCTACGGTTTGTTAACTTTGTTAGTATGTTTTACTGTTTTCGTTGCGCCGTTTTGCGTAACACCTTCCTTCTGATTATAGTGGTGACGGTCGCTTTATCGATATCGAAACCAAAAATATGCAAAAAGAATATAAGTGAAAATTAACCCGCGCCCCACTGGGAGGGGGGTGTTTGAACACCCCCCCTCCTGTTTTTTTAAGATAACGAAAAAACGGCTGCGAATAGCGCCGCCAAATTTGACATAACTAATCATTGATCCTTTCCGCACATTTTGCGAAAATTTAAGTTTCGTATCGGGTTAGGTCAGGTCACCAGGAGTTCAAGGTCCGTGACCACCACCTAAAAACAGTTTGGCGTCGTGCCATGAACCACAGTTTCTAACGGATCGATATCAAACGTTTAGGATTACAATCAGTCATCAGATCCTACAAAATGTGTATCTCGAATTGTTGATAATCGGTGACCTGAGGTCGGGTCAATTTTGTGACTTCCCCATTATATGTCATGGAGAAATATTCAAATGCTTTTCCTTTTCGACGATATCAGTCATTTTCTTCTGGACAAGTTATAAGTAGGATATTAATGTATGATCCAATGCAGGTTTTGCTCCAGGGACCTTACGGGGTCATTTGAGGTCATCCGAAGTCACCAACACCTTTTCGTCAAATAACTCTAACATAAATGAATATAGAGAAGTGTAACTTTCAACAATGTGTTAGTTCCCGTCAAGACACAATGCTCCTGATATGCCAAACATGGACCTACTTGGGTCACCGACTTGACCTTGAACCTGAGGTCATCTTTTTTAAGTTACCTAACCTGATACATTTAACATTTTAAAAGCGCTTGACGAGACAAACACGATGCGGCGTAAACAGTAATTGGGCGTTATCTTGTTAGGTAGAAGTAATTTCGCGAACATATTTTTGCCAAAATTAGCATTTTTGGACTTTAATGAACCTTTAGAGCCTAAACTATTGACCCTAGGTCCATTTTTTGGGGCATTCATCGCGATTGCAAATTATCAATGGGCTAGGATTGTTTTTTTTTAACGTTTGGTTTCTAGATAGGCATAGTTTTCCGAGATGTTTGGGGGTTTCTGGAGCGAATGGTCTAAAATTGACAATTGACCTTCGATGACACTCTGGTGCCTGAGTTTTGAACGCTGAGCGAAAAAAAAGTCCGAAATAGTTTCGAAATGATTTTTGATAACGGTTCGAACAGTGTTTTTCTGTTTTGGTCTACGTGCCGTAGGAGCCGAGTTAGAGGGGGTGGGGTGTGTTGACCCCCCCCCAGTCGGGCGAAGGAAATGCAGAGGCCCAGTGGGGCGCGGGTTAAACTAAAGGGGCTCTAGATGTGTATTGTATCGTACCCAACAACAAAACCAATACCTTCTTACCGTTTGTTTAATAACAGTAATAACATTTAATAACAGTTTATTTATTTAATAACACACACTTCTGAAGACACTGAAGCACAGACCTGAAGGGTGCAATTATTTCGTGTGATTAAGAGGTTATGACTTGTGGCTTTCTAGGAAATCGGAATAGTAATTTCCTTGCTGTCATTTCATTTCCGGTCATTATCGCTTGTCAACACCTGTGCTAAGGAAAACCTATTCACGAATATTAATTCACCGTTCTTGATCGTTACTTAAAACAACATTTCTATCAACACAATGTAGTGTTTCGACCCATACCAATCATATGTTCTTATAATGAGAACACGTGGACGACTTAATAAAATACCGATATTATATGTTTTGAATTTTCACTTGCTCTCGCATCATGTTTTCTTTCTTGTTGAATCCTGCTTCCACCAGTCCTCTCCGTCTGCGGTCTGTTAGAAGTAGCTGCTGGTATAGCTTGCAATGCATTACACCGTCCTTTTTGCCGTCTCCGACTGCTGCGTAGTTATTGTTTATGCTGTAAGCAGAATCCTCACCCGTGTTGATCTCGAAATATGAATCGTCAGCAATTCGTAGAACGATACATGTCCGGTGGCTGTCTCGCATTAAGCCGATGACGTACCAGAACTGTCTGCGTCACAGAAAGTCACCCCTCATGCTGACCGCTCCTACCCCCAGCGCCAACCTGTGCCTCTCGTTCTTGTGCTGACACCCCCCACCCCTCTGCCCGCAGCACCAACCTGTGCTTCTCGTTCTCCTTCTTCGTGCACGGCGAGAGCACCGTGTGCGCCAGCCTGTCGTTACGTCAGCACGGCCCGCTACGGCGTCTGACGCGCGCCCACCTGTCGGCTGCCAACGGCCACGGCGCCGGCCTGCCGGTCGTGCTGGCGCCGTACGGCCTGGCGGGCGTGCTCACGGGGCAGACGTTCCGGCTCGGCACGCCGCACACTCGGAAACTGGTGGACGCGTGGCGGCAGTTCTACCCGATCGAGGGCCGGCTGTTGGCGAGTTTACAGACCGGCCGAGAACCGCATATGCCCGTGGTGGTGGAGGTGCTGGTCGGTGAGTGCTGCTGCGGGGGCGATGCGGGGTGGCGGAATTGGTGGAGGAGGGTAGAGGAAGAGACGGGCAGGAAGAGGAAGGGTGACTTCCTGGCGGGGAAGTGATCGGGAGGAGGTCCCTGGCTGAATGGTTGGACAATGTGACTGGTGTTCGAAAGACTTTTTGGGAACATGTGACACCAGTTCGTTCCAGTGTTTTAACCCGCGCACTGCAGGGAAGGGGTATACAACTTACCGCCCCCCCTCATTTTGTTATAATTGGCTGTTCAATATGTTCATGCTGCGTTCGCTAAGTGGTCGGAGACAATGTTATGACCCTGGGAGCTTCTTGGTACCACAGCCAGTTTCATTGATTCTAGCAAAACATACATCATTGTAGATTCATGGAATTCTACGAGCTGCGCTATCGTAGCGCTTCGCCGGGCCATCGTATCGCGGTCGACACCCGTCATGGCTGCCTGCTAACCGCGTGTTCTCCCACAGGTGACGTCAAGATGCGCTACTTAACTAGTTACGTGTTGGTGACGGACGAGCCGGCTGGCGGCAGCGGCTCGAGTGGGGGCGGCGGAGCGCTGCGGCCCCTAGGCGTCTCCACCCACCTCTCTCCTGGCGGCACGGCCACGCCGCCCGTCTCCCCGTCCTCGGCCGGCGGCGGAGACGCCTGCTCTCCGTTCGTGGCCTCTGGCCGACCGCTGCTGGAGATCGCCGCCGGTGACACGGAGCTGTTGGCCGAGCCGGTGGTCGTGCGGGCCTGGCGGCAGGCCACCGTGTCGTGCGGGTCGGGCCGCGGCGGTCTCACTCTCGGCGTCAGCGCGGCTGGCGACAACAGCCCCGAGTCGCTCGGTCAGTGGGAGTTCCAGGACCCGATCCAGAAGTCGAGCTGCTCGTGCGGCAACTGCAAGCGCAAGTTGCGTCAAAAGCAGCAGTACCTGAAGCGTCAGGAGAAGGAGCGGCCGCCGAGGATGAAGGCCGGCGTGTGCCACCGGCGGCAGGCGCTCTCCGAGGAGCTGTCGCGCACCA
>VOPJ01006615.1:0-13755 GCA_014673585.1 Semibalanus balanoides
ATTGTCTTCTTCTTTGTGTAAGACATCAAAGAGCAATGTTCGGGTAATTCTGGGACACCCTGTAGTCGTTAAAATGTGCCATTTATAGCCATAGGCGTAGGAGCAGGGGGGGGGGGGGCAGGGGGGACAACTGCGCCCCAACATTTTTTTATTTTAACATTACGCCTATGGACGTTGCATGGAAAGAATCGACTTCAAAATGTCTTTTGCCCCCCTAACTTCAAATGAGTTTCTACGCCCCTGTTTATAGCTATAGGTATGAGGGACATCTACGCAGAAGAAAAAAATCAGACGCCTATAAGCAACTAAGAATTCACAACTTTTGCGATATAGGACTCTCACTCGTACCATTAATGACTGTATCTGTGTAGGGAGCTGAGTGAAAAAAGCTAACCAAGAGCAAAAATATATTAGCCGTTTTCACGAAGGATTTTTACCGGGTAATTGGGGCGTTTTGGAGCGATTGGGGTGTTTGGTTTATAAGGGGAATCGGGCTGAATTTGTGCATTTTTGAATTAAGGACATTTTGGACCTAACACCGTGTCACGTAGTTATAGCTCTAACACTGGCCCAAACCCTCCCCCATTTAAACCAAACGCCCCAATCGCCCGAAACGCCCCAATTACCCGGTAAATAAAGTCCTTCGTAGAAACGGCTATCGTTTGAACCCGCCGCCCCCTCTCCCCCAATAAAAAAAGACCCAACAAAGCAAAAGTATGCTCCCAAAATAAAAGGAGACCCGGCGAACGTGAACTAAAGCTGACAAGGTCAAGGCCAAATAAATGGGCGCCGAAGGGCCGTGCTCCCCCCGGACGCCATCCAAGGCCGACCGGTGTCCACTGCTAACGTGGAGGAGGACCCCTCTGTTGGCGTGAACAGGGCCCTCTATCAGCCTTTAAAGACCGCCTTCGGATCTGAGGGGGCACCGGTCGGACTGATGAACACTCTGTCGGCCTAAGGGGGCCTTTTGGTCGGTCTCAGTGGCACTGTTGGAGCTGAATTGCCCTCTATCCGTTCTAAGGACGCCCTCAGGAACAGCTAGAAGGACCCTCTGGAACATCTAGAGAGGGAAATTGGGACAGCATGAAGGACTCTCTGTCGGCCGCAGGGGCCCTCTGTCAGCCTGAGAGGTACTATGTCGGGCTTGAGGGATCCTTCGTCGGCCTGAGAGGGCCCTCGTCCAGCTTGAGGGGTCCCTTGGCCAGCCGAAGGGCCCTCAGCCATCTCGAGGGGCCCTCAGCCAGCTCGAGGGGCCCTCGGCCAGCTCGAGGGGCCCTCGGCCAGCTTGAGGGGTCCTCAAGCAGCTTGATCGAGGGGGCCCTCAGCCACCTTGGAGGGGGCCTCAGCCACCTTGGAGAGGGCCTCGGCCAGCTTGGGGGCCCTCGGCAAGTTTGGGGACCCTGGAAAAGCTTGAGGGGCCCTCGGTCAGCTTATGGGGCATTGGCCAGCTTTAGAGGGGCCCTCGGTCAGTTTGAGGGGGCCCTTGCGGCCACGTTGAGGAGGCCGTCGGCTGGCTCGAGGGGCCCTCTGCCAGCTTAAGGTGGCCCTCAGCCACCTTGAGAGGGTCCTCATCAACCTTGAGGGAGTCCCTTTGCCAGCTCTAGGGGGCCCTCAGTAACCTTAAGAGGGGCGCCTCACCCGGCTTGAAGGGGCCCTCGTCTAGCCTTTCAGGGGGCCTTTGGACAGCTGTGAGGGGGCCCCTCAGCCCACCTCGAGGGGGAGGCCTCGCCGGGTTGAGGGGCCCTTGGCTAGCTCGAGGGGGCCCCTCAGTTTCAACTTGACGGGGTCTTGGCCAGCTCGAGGGGGCCCTCAGCCACCTTTATGGTGCCTTTTGCCAGCTCGAGGGGCCCTCAGGCAGCCACGGGGGGGTCCTAGGACCCATAGGACCCCCCCGTGGCTACGCCACTGGTGTGGAATGTGTGTGCGTGTGTGTCTGTTTGTGAGCATGTTTTTGACTGCCCTCCTCGTATGTTTTATCGTTTTGACGAGAGGCCGTAAAAGCCGCAAGTTTATTGTGTGAGGTTTCAATATACGTCTACATGTCTATGTATAATATCTCACATATAAATTATACCAGGCATACAAACCTACATATAATCAGAATCATCATGAATCATAAATAAATATTGCATATGACTTAATTTCAAGAGGACATCTCCCGTAAAATCACGCAATTTTAGATTGTGGCCTTTTTAAGCGAGGATTTTGCTCCTATAACTATGTAGAGGCGACTTCGATAGATGAGCCTTTTAATGACAAGACATAGAGATATTTTTTTTTCCAAATAAGTAAGTATTGTAGTTAAAGCCTGGCCTATTTGTAAATAATTATAGTCACTAGCACGTTTTTGGTCACCATTTTGCACGTAATTGTGATGGAGAGCTCACCTAAACTCATCTCGTCATATGATCATCTCTCTGCTCAGTGCTGGTCTCGTCGACCTGCTTCCAATAATAAACCCATTATAACATGAGCACTGTATACTGTAAAAAAATCAGTCCCCCTGGTGTAATTGGGTGGGCAGATTGCCATGTTAGTCCCCATGCGCTACTAAATAAGCACCTTTTTTAGAAAAGGTGGCATTCCCACCCCATTTAGAATGCTAGCACTAGTCCTAAGCCTTAAACTTCCTATGGGTACTTTAAAAGGCACCTTTACTGAAGAAAACAAAATATCCACTGATTTTCCTTTGCGGCGAGCGGCGCGGGAAGCGCTGCCAACTCGACGTTGAGGAGGGTGAACAGAAAGTGTGGCTAAAATATCCTCCCTGTAGAGGCTTGCAGCGACAATAGTTTTGAAATAACGTTCGCCATTGCGCATGGGGCATCTGCAAGGGCAGCCATTTTTTGCTCGTTATTTCGTTGTCGTGACGGTGTTTACGCTCGCTGGCGAGGAAAGTTGTTTTTAGGAAAGACGCACTGTGCATGGCCGGAAGTGATTCAGGCATATCAAAAGCGTGTTAACATCATTTATGAAGTTATTGTGACGTGTTTGATTATCTCTTGATCAATCAAGCAACAAACTCCCGTTTGAGGACATCTCTACCGTACAACGAGAAACGATTGAGACTCTGCCCGCTAGAATTGAGGGATTCGTGGTACGGGAAAAAGCAAGACGCTGTCGATGACATTAAGGTAAACTGTGTATGGCTCAGTTTTCTTCTTTCCGATATGTTTATTGCAAATCTTGTGAAATGTTTTCTTATAATACATCATATTTTCAATGTATCTAAAGTTGTTGTTTTTACTGGAGATAGTGAAATTCCTCCAACGAACCGCATTGGTCACTTCCTAGCCATCTCGCGTACATCGGACCGGTACAGGCATTCGAATGGAATCAGTCGTGGACGTCTATGTTGGGAAATTCGTGTCTTGGTTAGTGACTGTTTTGCTTTTCATTTCATGATGAGGTCCTATATCATAAGCGTTAACTGGTTTCATCTAAAGCAGATTTATGTTTAGTGTAGTCATAAAATAAGCATATATTACCACGACCCCTACCCGGGGTATGGGCATTCAAAACATGATCAACAGTGATCAACATGATCAAACATGATCAAACATGAATCAGCGTGAAATTATATTAGGCAACCTTGCAAGAAGGGATATTATTCGGCAGTAGTGTAGACGAATCTAATTCACGTGCTAATTTGGGACTTTTCGGGCTGTTGGCGAAGGAATGTGGAGAAAAAGGCTCCGAAGGGGGTCGTTTTTGACAGAGATTGGGGACTTTTTAGGGACCCCTGGGGAGTAAAATTACCACCTGAAATTGAAACACCCTGGGTGTATTGGGGGGGGGGTTTAAAAAGCACCTTTATGGAGGCAGATTCGGGAAAAGAACCTCCAAGGGTGTTCTTATAAACCCCTATAGGGGGTCACCCTAGGGTGTATTTGGGGGATGGAAAAAAGTACCGATAAGGAGGCAGATTTGGAAAAGAATCCCCAGAGGTGTTCTTGTAACCCCCTATAGAGGGTCGTTTTTGACAGCTAGATTGCCACCCATAGGGGACTGATTTTTTACAGTGAGTCGCTATGTGATCTCAAGGTCACGTGACCTAATGGTAGGTATCCGGTGCAGTCTACGTCAGATCGACCAAGCCACTCTACTTCTCATATTTTGATGAAACTACGTGTCGGAGGTTTATCTGGGCCATTTATTTATGCTTTTCCACATCGTCCGTCGAATGTTTTCAAGTTATAGTCTCAGACATCTTGTGTTGTCGTGCAAAGGGACATTCCATGCCAAATCGACACAGGGGTAACATCTTACATCTCGGGTTTAGATGAAACTTACGGTTTTGTTTGCGGTTTTGTTTACGGTTTTCGTCTGCGTCCCATAGGAACCAAGTTCGAGGGGGCATTGAAATGCCCTCCCCCTCCCCACCACAGCAAAAGTGACGCCGAGCAACGGCACGGCGTGGGTTAATATAAGCACACACACACACACACACACACACACACACACACACACACACACACACACACACACACACACAATTACGGTAACTGTGTCGTCACACACCAACACACACACGTCACACACACTACACACACACACACCAGGGCCTTCCTGTAAGGAATTTTCACTGGGGGGGGGGGGGGGGGCCACGGCAGATTTTCAAATGATGGGCAGCGACAAGTGGAAAAATGCTGTTAGATAACCCGAGAACAAGCTAATCAGAAGTATATTTGCTGTTATTTTTGGGGGTCCAAGTAAATATTGAGGTCACAGAAGGTCCAATTTTCGACTATATTGAAGTGCCTTTCCTAAGAAACCGTCTCTATCACGATAAAGAGAGTTTAGCGAGCCGACCAAAAAAACGTTCGAAAATAATAATAAATTTTCCTGTTGCTTAAAACTGCAAATCAGAATTTACCTCAGGTCAATAATTAAGGATCAAGCTTATCCATTAAGTTTGAAATATTTTAAGCAAATAGACAAAAATTAAGCTTTAAAGGAATACTTGTGATGGAGAGCATCGAAGAGTAAATCCGATTTAACTAATGTGTTATCTCATCGATACAGATCATTGAAGTGATACTATCATCGAATTATTGGCAAATAAATTACATCGGTTAAAGCATACTTAAAAAACATTGATCTGCTCTATCTGCTATAAAGTTACATCGACTGAATAAGACTTAACTCAAAAATATAATAACAATATAAAAAAACAAAAAATTTAAACAAAGCAATCAGAATCTTAA
Source organism: Semibalanus balanoides (assembly GCA_014673585.1). Taxonomy (NCBI): domain Eukaryota; kingdom Metazoa; phylum Arthropoda; class Thecostraca; order Balanomorpha; family Balanidae; genus Semibalanus; species Semibalanus balanoides. The sequence goes on from VOPJ01006615.1 coordinate 5,208, forward strand.
AACAGTAACAGGAATAAGGAAAAAAAAGTGAATAACCTTTTTTAAAGTGAGCCTAAAACCCACCAAAACTTAAAGTGAGATTATAACGAAATATCGACCTTAAAAAAATAAATCAATATTAAATATATCAATAAAATGAAAAACTTAATGAAAAATCAAATTGAAAAAACCACTGCTAAACTAATGAGGCCAAGCAAAAATACACGTAAAGAATCTATAAAGATAATCAAAGCAATAAAATCATTAAAATGCAATAAATGAATAAAATACGTAAACAATAAAATGAATACTAATACTTCAACAAAAAACAAATACCATGAACAAATTGAATCTTAATAAATCAAAAAATCTTACAAAAGATACCTTTCCAAAAGTCACGCATTTTTTTAATTGGAAGTCATGATCCCGGTCGGTTTTTAACCCATCGCCTCTGGTGGGGGTCAATTTGACCTTTCCTGAGGTTTTTCCGGAATAGTGGAAAAAACGAGCGCAACGCAGCGCCACTAAACTTTGGTAAAGCTGTTGAACATCATTCCCACACTTTGTCAAAAAAATTTGACTTCGTTCATATAGGTCAGGTCCACAAGGTCACGCGATCGATACATGTCAAGTGACCTTATTCCTTTCCAAAATATTTGTGATCGTGCCAAAGCAACAGGTTTTTGTCTGAAATGATTTGAAAACTTGCAGGATTTTCATAAGATCATAAATAACCTACAATTTGGTTAATCTCGGATTTTTTGCATCCGTACCTAAGGTCAGGTCAACTTCCCTGACCTCCCCAATTATAAGTGAACGGGAAAATAAACAGATGCTTCCTATTCTGAAAATATGCATTGGATCAGGCTGATTCTTTTAGAATCATGTTATTTTAGCTCATCTGGATGACCTAGGTGCGATTGTTTCTCAGAGATCTCTACAAGGTCGTCTGAGGTCATCTGAGGTCATCAGCAATGATTTGCTAATAACTCTTGATATAATAAATATAGAGATGAGCGGACTACACCACTGTATTTACATCGTCTTTCCGCGTCGCCCCATATGCAACATGACCTATCTGGGTTACCAAATGACCTTGACCTGAGGTCAAATTTTGAAAATTGATCTTACCAGGTCACCAAATATATTTTTTCCAAACGCATCGTTGAGTACCATACTTACGATGTGGTTAATGCATTTTTCTATCCTTTTAAGGGATAAAAATTAATCAGAAAAAAATAATACTAAACTGCCATTTTGACCTTTGATGACATCTGGAGCCTCAACCTTTGGATCTGCTCAATTTTGATGACAAATCCATTTTGATTAATTTTTGCGTGAGCTTTTGATTTTGTTTCCGTTTGTTTCCAGCTATCAAAATGAGTTAAACGAGATATAACGGGGTTGGTAATGTGATCCTTAAACTGTGAAATTTCAACCCTTGATGACCTCTGACGACCTCAATATTGACCATAGCAAAATGTGCCTGTAACTTCTAATGTTCCTACATGTTGAGAGCCTTTAAAACGTTTTTTTCCGGTCTTTCCTAATTCTTTTTCGTTTTGAGTAAGTGAGGGTCATTTTGAACCCCACCATGTCGAAGTTGTCTCGGAGGCCCCCAAGGGCGCAGGTTAAGTTCCACGACTCCAATCCTTTACGCACATTTACTGTGAAAGTCACCATCACGTATATAAGCTTAAAGGTTTTTTTACAGTCCTCAAAAGTCATATTTTTAATGAAATGGTTTTAATTTTTTTTCGGAATATGTTAACCACAAAATTCAAATGTCAGAAACAGTTGATGACAGGCAGTCCTGTTGGTGGATTTATTCACATATCAAATTGTTAATTGATAGTGCTCGGGCCTAGAGGGGCCTTTTTAGGTCGGTCGAATTATTTTGTGACCCGTCTGGGACTTCTTTGACCAAGCTCATGGGTATGGCCTGAGATGCCACTGGCGGATCCATAACGGTCAAAATTTGTTTTTGTGTGCAGATAAAAAAAAATTGTTCAACAATGGGAAAGCTAGTCGATTCGCTAATGTGTTCATAAAGAACTGAGTTTAAAAGAACCTTCCTCCGTTATACAAGGTGTTAGATTGTATTCATATCAGTAAAGCGTGGTTTGCGAATCGAATTTTAATCGTTTTTGAGGCTTGACCCTGATCCACCCCCACCCATGACCCCCACCCCACCTCTAACTATGTGTTCCTTGACTGGTCTTAACAGACGCCGTGCTGGTCTGAGAAGGTACATACATGCCTGATGTGGAACCTTACGTATAGCCTTACTAACCAGGGTATTTTTATAAAAAAATATACCTTTTGGCCGAGTCCGCCGCTTGAGATGGTTTTGGGGAACAAAGTATGTTTGCCTCCCCAAACGGTTTGGGCGTGGGACCTAGCAGGCTCCCCTGTCCTCCCTCTTCCGGCGTCCCTGGGATTCAAATCCACGACACCTAGCCACTGGAACGCCAAAAGGACCAAAAAACCTCCCAAAACTATGAAACTACAGAAAATTTCGTTCGGCCATGGATCCAGTTAACTTTAATAGAGCGTGTACGGTGGGTCTTAAATTTTTGCCTCCCCTCACATACTTTTGGGCCAGTATTTTTCGTTGATTGGTGTATTGTCAGTATTGTTCCCAGAACTCAGTTCCCTCTCAGACCAACAACAAAGGCCCTCTCTCGGCCTTAGTAAGGACCCTCTGAGGTCTGAAAAGAGGACCTTCAGATCGCCCTCTAGGTCCGAGAAGCCTTCTCAGACCGAACCGCGGGCCCTTTCAAAACGAAACTAAGAGACCCCTGAGACCAAAACAAAAGGTGCGCTCAGATTTGGACCAATGCCGTCCCTTCGGATAGCCGCAGTCTCTCAGACTAGCTAGGGCCCTCCTAGACTGGCCCAGAGACTCTCAAACCGTCCTACACAGATCTGAGGCTACCTATAAAATACCCTCTTACACAAGCCGAGGCCTTCTTAGGTCGGTCGAATTATTGTGTGACCGTCTGGGACTTCTTTGACCAAGCTCTCGGGCAGGTCTGGTGAAATACCTTCTCAGACCGGCCGAGTAACATATGACCAGTTACTAGAGGTGTATAGGACCCGAGGGCAATGTAAAGCTTGGGTAAGGCCTCTTTCTGACCAAGTTGAAATACCTTATGAAGACCCAACCCATGGCTTCCTTAGGCCTCTGACCGCTGACCATATGAAAGGGCCGACAGCAAAAAAAAAAGGTCCTGACGCTAAGGAGATTGCTTTGCCCCCCCCCCGCTTGAAACCTAACAATCGCCGCCCAATTGGTCCGAACATAGTTTCGAAAATGCAGCGATCAGTCCAGCATCAACAATCAAAGCCCGGCGCCCCATACCAAACATGCCCACGTAACTGTCAGGAATGGAACAAAGCGCGAAAAATTGCCTATTTGGGTCAGCAACACTAGTTGGAATGGGTATTTTTTCGCACTAAACCTAGTGGTATGTTAATTAGCAAAGTTAAACCATTAGTCTTATTTCACTAAAGTTAACAGTCCATTTTCTTTTATAATCTGCGTCAATTGAAGCTTTTATTTATTTCGCCGAATTGAGTTTGTCGTTTGGTATACTACGATGACATTTATCTGGCCCCCCAGTAACCCCGATTTCGGCCTCAACTGGGGGGGGGGCCTGGCGCTTTACACTGGGGGGCTGCAGCCCCCCAGTTAATCATGTTAGAGGAGGCCCTGACACACACAGCAACACCACAACACACGCACGCACGCACGCACGCACGCACGCACGCACGCACGCACGCACGCACGCACGCACGCACGCACGCACGCACGCACGTGTCGTACACGCACGCACGCACGCACGCACGCACGCACGCACGCACGCACGCACGCACGCACGCACGCACGCACGCAAACGCCACAGCCACACGCCACGTAACACCGTACCACGTACAGTACACGTACACGTACACGTACACGTACACGTACACGTACACGTACACGTACACGTACACGCTCATGCATAGATGTGTTTATGGGACGCAGAGAGTGTCAGTGGCAGTGTATCGGTTGTTGGTCGGCCGCGCTGGTCTACCCGTGCAACAGTCAGCAGTGTTGGCGGCAGCCAAGGTTACTAGATCAACAATCAGGGCAGATCATACGTCGCACATTCTAAGGTTGTATGGGCGTACTGAGGCTATATGACGAAGGCTGTATGACGAAGGCTGTATGACGAAGGCTGTATGACTAAACCGCCCTTTTGTAATCAGCACGTCTCTGATCTCCACGGCCTACCAATCCATAAAGGTCAGGCAAGCCAACATTTTACCAGTAACCTTAGTAGGATCTTCAGGAGGCCATCCCAAAACACCGCAATTCCCCGTTGGCTGATACGTTGAAGGTCACGGATTATGACGCGCAAATTGTCCAACGGAGTCGGCGCGTCCTCATACCTCAATAAACAAACATGACTTGAGTGACGTCATCACTTAAAAACGTCAAACATTTGAAGGGGCTGGCGGCAGCGACCACGCACTGGCTTTGCTCTGTGACAGCGGAGTGGGACCACGGTCCCAGCACGTGCCAGAGGTGACAAGAGGACAGTGGTGACAGACAGGCGGTGACAGGTCAGACGGTGATGGAGATTATCCTCCGCTGACAGGATACATCGATTGTGAAAATTAGAACAATATTGAACCTGTTCCGGCTTGTCACTTTATTTTGCTGGGTTTTAGGTAGTCAGTTGTTCCTTTTAAAATTTAGGTTTTTAGCATTTAGTTGGTATAAGTAGAAGTTGCGAGTGACGACAAGATAATTGACGAGGTTTTGAAGAGAAGCTTCAGCCTTCAGGTGCATGTGCTTTGGGCAGCATTTTAGCATTACTTATAGGCAGACATGTGCCAAGATCCAACAAATTTCCGGGATGCAGGATCCCTAGAATCCCAGATTTGGGATCGGCTCTTGATGGATCCTGGATCCTGATTTTTCCTGCAGGATCGTTCTGTCGTGGGAACCTGTGGATCTCAGATTATGACAATTTTTGTTGTGGGATCCTATTGATCTTGGATCCTGAAGAATAATATCATATGAATGATTGTGGCAAGTTGTAGTTGAATCGCTGATGCAACTGTATTCATCCCCACCCTGATACATGTAGGTACTACCCCGCCATTTAAAAAAGATCGTGCCATTTCTCCACAGTTAACACACGCTCGTTTATTCGCATGACTAGTGCCGTATGTTTTGAAACAAATCGCCAATTGTTTCAATTTGTCCACAGTACGATATAGCCCACTATCCCCTGTCTATCACATAATTAATGTATCAAATACGTTTAATGCAATCTAAAATTTAAACGTAATATAACGTCCCTGTCGAGCGTGAACTGGGAGGGGCTTTTGCACCTGCCCCTCCCCCGGATGAAATATATATTTTGTTGATAAGATATTGTAAATACAACTTCTTTTCAGCAGAATCGTTTGTTATCTAGTATTAGTTTACTTCCTCAGGATGGGGCCATGGCATGGCCCCCGTGGCTTTCCCCTTGGCTACGTCACTGCAGAAGTTACAATATTAACGTTTGTCTTTTGTTTACAGGATTCTACTCGACGATTCTCCAAAGATTTAATTTACCGCAGTGCCAGCCATCTCACGCCATCCCTGCTCTTTCTCCACCGGGAGCGGAAGAAATCGGACATGCTATGACATAATAAGCCTGACAAAATATAAAATGATTGCAAGTAAAATCAACTTCAAGCTATTCTGCGAGGTCCTCAGCAAAGCAGTGATTCGCCCAAGATGTGCGTCCTCTGCCGCCTCGGCGCGGGTGGCGCCGGTGACGCGTCTGAGGGACAGCTACCTCCACTGTCCCGGCACCATTCCACTGGTGCACGACACTCTGGCTGACGTCATCGACCGCGCGGCCAGCGACTTCGGCAGCCAGGAGGCGCTCGTGTTCGTCCACCAGGACATCCGGAGGACATGGCTCGAGGTGCACCAGGAGGCCAACAGGCTGGCGCGCGGTTTCATCTCGCTCGGTCTGGAGAAGGGTGACAGGGTCGGCATCTGGGCGACCAACCTGTACGAATGGCAGTTGACCCAGTACGCCGCAGCCAAGGCCGGTCTGGTGCTGGTGAATGTGAACCAGGCGTACCAGGCCAGAGAGCTGGAGTACTGCCTGAAGAAGGTCGGCATCCGCACGCTGGTGGCGGCTGAGGGTTACAAGACTTCTGACTACTATGCCATGCTGACAGAGCTGGTGCCGGCGCTGGCCGACGGAGAGCCTAGCGTGCCCATCACTGTGCGCTCCAAGCGCCTACCGGACCTGCGCGACATCGTCATGATCACCAGCGAGCGGCGGCGCGGCGTGCTGCGCTTCGACGACCTGCTGGACGCCGGCAAGGAGTCCCTCTCCGGGGAGGCGGCGCGACGGCAAGCTCAGGTCAGCTGCGACGACCCCTGCGGCATCCAGTTCACCTCGGGCACCACCGGCCTGCCGAAGGGCGCCACTCTGTCGCACCACAACATCGTCAACAACATGCGGCAGCTGGCGGGCCGTGCTGGCTACGCTGAGGTCGGAGTCCGGATCTGCGTGTCGGTGCCGCTCTACCACACGTTCGGCTGCGTCGCCGGCTCCGTGCTGGCTCCGCTGCACGGCAACACGCTGGTCTTCCCTTCGGAGGCGTTCGACGGCGAGGCCTCGCTCCAGGCCACCCAGGACGAGCGGTGCACCCACATGTACGGCACGCCCACCATGTTCGTGGACATGGTGCACATCGCCCAGCAGAAGCGGCACGACATCAGCTCGCTCTACTCGGGCATCGTTGGCGGTGCGCCGGTGCCGTTGCACCTGATGCAGGCCATGATCACCGAGCTGAACATGAAGGACGCCGTAGTGGGCTACGGGCTGACGGAGACCAGTCCTCTGCTGACGCTCGGCTTCCCCACGGACGACCTGGAGCACCGCTGCGGTACTGTCGGCTACCCGCTTGACCACACCGAGCTCAAGGTGGTGGACAAGCACGCGAGGACACCCGTGGCGCACGACCAGAGACCGCGCCCGCATCTGGGAGATCGAGGATAACAACAGGCTTCACTCACTTAAGTTCCACCAACCAAAAACAAGAAAAAAAAATAGACATACAATGCGACGACCAAAAAGACAAGGACCAGAAGAAGCTGCCCTCTCCGTTGCAGGAGATGAGTCCTCTCGCAACGGAAGACCTAAGCGATAATGAACTGACAAATAAGGCTTCAGTCAAAAGATCGTGGGTCCAAACAAGCAACCTGGTGAACTCCCTACCCAAAACCAAGTGCGCCCCGAAAAACATCCTACCCCAGGCCAGAGGTGGAGGACATTCCTGATACAACCCCATTCCTGGAACAGGCTCGAGACCTTTAACGCGTTCGGAGTGCCCGACCGAAAATGAGGATGAGAAGAGAGGTGCTGGTGGTAGTGATCAAACGGCGGAGTGCGAACATGACATTCATCTGAAGCACGAACATCAAGAGAACCAAATACTTGCACAGGAACAGGAATCGCATCATTATAAGCCACATTCCACAATCCAAAAGCTATCAGGAAGATGACTTTCCCCAAGAACGGTGCAACGAGGCCAAGACTTACAAAAAAAGTTGTATCATGCGTACGTCATTAATCCCGAGAAACTGCGAGTACTCTGACGCAGCTAAAGAACCGATAGAGATGTTGCCGACTTTATCAGTATAAACCAGAAGCAGCTAACTGAGCAATCTCATCTCCCCTCAACCACGACATTACTCGCCGGGCTAGTCCCCCTCAGACTCTAAGAATACTTTTTAGCACCGAGACTGCACTCAAAAATTCATTAATTCAAACGGCATATCCGATAGACGACTAGGAAAACTATTAGAAGAAAAATATAATTTTGTTGACCTTAGAGTCAACGATACATAACAGGTCAGGTCAAAGACAAAATGTTTCACCGTGGCATGCAGATCTCGGTGGATGTATTTGTCGCGCAAAATCACGATATTAAACGCATAAGCAGTCAATAAATCGGTACGATAAAACGCTGTGTATCGGACGCTTTCGAGTACCATTCTAAGCTTGTCAGTTGTCATGACCTTTGTCCATGTCAAGGTCATCCGAGTTAACTAGCGCAATCTATCAATTACGGTTATTAAGTGTTGTAATACATGATGTATGGAATGATTTTCTTTTTCAGTTCGTTTTTCGTCTAAAACGCGAAAAATGCCTTCAGAAAAGCGTTTGTTCCGTATAAATCGAAGTGCAACTTGGCAACAACGGAAATGCATGGGTTATGCAAAGCAGACATGTGCCTAGATCCGGGATCCAGCTGATATCTGGATCTCTGCGCCCTGTGTCACGGGATCCACATTAGACACCAGATACAGGTACACAATAAGCCGAGGGATCCAAAAATATCCAAGATCCTGATATATTTTATACCTAGGGATCCACTGGGATCACAGATCCAACTTCGGGATCCAGATTCCAGGCACACTGTTAGGAACCTTGAACCTTCTTGCTAATTTGTATCATATTGACAAATGTATTACAATATCTATGTTTGCTAAAAAGTA
>VOPJ01006616.1:0-29169 GCA_014673585.1 Semibalanus balanoides
CCCGTCTGAGCTGACTGGGAGGACCCGTCTGAGCTGACTGGGAGGACCTGTCTGAGCTGGCTGGGAGGACCCGTCTGAGCTGACTGGGAGGACCCGTCTGAGCTGTCTGGGAGGACCCGTCTGAGCTGGCTGGGAGAGACAGACTTGCATTCTGCAGCCGCCCAGAGACCACTGGCACAAGGCGAGACGTCCGGTACGTGGCTCGTGACACGTGGCACGTGGCACGTGTTGCTGGGAGGAGTGGTCGTGCGGTTTCAGACTGCAGCAGATATGACTGATAGCCGGTCAGCAGCCGTTATCCGTTACTCTGCTATACAGACTGGGACCGGGCGGGGGCGGGGGCGGGGGTGGGGGCGGATACGCTCTGCACTGCATGCTAACAAACTTATCTCTGATCTCCTGTCTCGAGTCCAGCTCAAACGACTGGCGGGTCCGTCCTCCCAGCCAGCAAAGGTGGGTCATCCCAGCCAGCTCAGGCTCAGACTTAGACTGGAGGCATATATGAGAGTTCATTGGGCCTGTTCCTGTCGCACCTCTAACCTCCTCCAAGCTGCCCCACTTGCTCCAGTCGTATTCTTTAAAGGGATGGTCCAGCTTAAACTTAAGATTTTTAGTTGAGATAGCCAGTTTTGCGTGCTTGGCATTTAAATTATGTATGGTATAGTTGAACAACACTGAGGTGAATCACAGATAAATTCGATGTTTGATTTTGCAATCTGTAACTCGGCAGGCCCAAGCATTCTGATGGTGAGCCTGAACCGATGTCAGTAGTCTACTCTTTGTTAAAATGTTGATTACAGTCGACTTGTTTTACCTTTGGCAATACATTAGCAACACTAGTCCTACTTATAAAGCGTGAAGGTTTTCTTTTTTTCCCAAATTCCTTCATATGACGTCATCAGCCCAAATATAAAAACTGTTTTTTTATGAAATTGAGCACTGTTCGTGAGGAAACAAAATGTCAATAATGTGTTCAGCATTCACTTCATATTTTGCACCACAAGCGACGTACATTTGACACATTTTTTGAAGGTGGGACAGTCCCTTTAACACAGAGCAGTTGCAGCTGGAGCAACTTGAGGAAGTTAGAGTCGGTTAGAGGTGCCACGGGAACAGGCCCATTGTGTCTTCGCCAGTACACTGATCTGTGTCCGCCTGCTGCGAAAATTAACTATGCGTCCTTCACGAATCCATAAAAAAACGGTTGACTCAATCTAACGGCTCAGGTCATCAGCCGACAGCCCACTCCTTCAGTGACGTCACGTCTCTGGGGGCCACTCCTTCGGTGACGTCACGTCTCTGCGGGCCGACGGGCATGCCTGGTGACGTCTGATCCATCACACAACACACCGCTCCGCCGCCACGCGACCGCGTGTCGACCGCTGTCTGATCACCCCCGCGCGAGCTCATTCACCCCATCGAGCCTCCCAGGCTCCCACAGTCGGCCATGGCGTCGCGCTCCGAACACCGTTTGATCGTGCGACGGCGATCATGGCGCGGTCAGGAGCGGTGGCGATCATGGCGCGTTCAGGAGCGGTGGCGATCATGGCGCGGTCAGGAGTGGCGGCGTCAGGTTGTCGCGGACCGCTGTGGCGACCGCATGTTACATCGGTCCGACTAGTCCACCGCTGTTCCATGATAAGGTGGAAATTGCAGTGGTAATCCTCGGATGATGGCAGAGTTGAGTTTATCGGAATTGAACATATGACAGGATTTAAAGAGTATATCACATCACATTTGTACAACTTATATTTGTTCTTTGTCCTAGAGTTATAAAATGTTCATAGCTTTACGTAACGCTTTTCTTGAAAGATGTCTGCAGCACTCAGCACACGTGTCCTACAACGGCTAGGGCGAGGCATTCAGATATCATTTCCCCGTGTGTTTTGTCTTCGTCTTTACCTTTAATTGTTTTTCGCATTTATCTTCTTTGCTCCTGAAAGCAACGTGAAAGCAATGTCGTATACTCAGGCGCGGACCCAGGATTTCAGTCAGGGTTCATTGGCACATACACATACAAGGGGGGCATATACCAGAAGTTGTGCCCGCCCTTCGGGCTCAACATGGGCGCGGCCCGGCTCAGGGAAGCGCCCTAACGCCCCCTGCCTAGATCCACGCCTGATACCAAAGCTGGTTGTCAAAAATTACAGAACACCACACGTTAAGAATAACACAAGTTTTAGTTTGTAATATTTTCACCAAAATGCATTGTAAATAGCGTGAAACAGCTTTTTATATAAATGTCTTGCGAACAGTATTTTCTTAGCACGTGGTAATGCGGAACAGCAATACCCCGTAAATACTTGTCGCATACACATGTACGCCGTCTATCAACATGCATTATCACATCGGACTAATATAGAAGACTATAATACCTTTATCAGTCACAATGACAGCTCATCTATGGCATACATCATCGTGTTCCATCTCTGTGTGTCGGGGCTCGGCTAGCCCGGGGTGGATGGCGCACGGTGCGGCGCGGGTGGTAACTGGTTCAGCTCTGGGTGATACCGGAGGCGAGAACCCATCAAAGGTTGACTGTCCGCTGGTAATTACCGCGCTGTGGTTCGGCAGTAACGCGTCAGATAAGTGGCACGTGCAGCCGGAGGGCTGCAGGGAAGCTGGCGATGCTGATGAAGCTGGTGAAGCTGGCAATGGGCTGTGTCAATAGGGCGAGCACAACATCCCACTGATGAATGTTTGTGAAGAAGACGAAGAAAGTATATGATGAATACTATTGGTTCTACCATTATTTCTAGTGAGTTACTATCAGTTGACTATGTTGGTGTTTATTAAACTAAACAATATCACAAGTTACGTATATTTCATATCAAAACACACAACCATTCAAAATGTAAAACTCAAGACATATGCATTCGCATATATGTATCGTGCAAGGCACAAAATTGTAGTTGTCGGGCCAAAATCCTTGTCGTCCGTAGCTGTCATTTATATCTATTATATTTAAATATACTTATTTGTCAAATTCAGGAGCGTCGCCAACGAGGGGGCCTGGGGTGTGTGGCCAGGATTGCTGCGGCCGGAGTCCACCGCGCCCCAGTTTTACATAGTTTTAACATTAGCCCTATGGGGATTTCCCTGAAACCCCTCACTGCTCCCCTCACACTTAAAATTGTGTGGTGACGCCACTGGTCAAATTTGATTGCGTATCTTCGATGCACACTGCACACCATCGTCCCTAAACATGCTTCCACAAGCAAACACAAATTAACCTTTGAGGAAGACGAGTGTTGTCCTTCATAATGAGACACTTTCTTCCACAAATAAACATTTGTATCATCCATCATGGTATTTTTGAACAACAACCAAACAATTTGTTGTAACAATTTTTTGTAACAATTTTTTGTAACAATGTTTATTTTTGAACAACCTAACAATTTTGACATGAGATCTGTAAGAAACACTTATCAACGTTTTTTAGTATGTTTAGGTCTCTTTAAAAGCAATTGCCTACCTACGATTTAAATTTCGAAACAAATTTCCGGTGTCTTCTGATAAACTTTTGAACAAAATTGTTTCTAGTTTTAAAATATTTTCAAAAGCATTGTTTCTTTTTCTTTTTGCTCCGGACACTACCACCAACTCTACCGCCACCCATCGACCAGTCTCTGACCTGACCGGGACCCGCCACCCACCAACCAATCCTGACCTGACTAGGACAGGACGGGGAGGGAAGTGACTGCCGCCGCCGCCGGCCGGGCGCATTCCATTCGAGCGACCGGCGGCGGTGCGCAGAGCCGGATTCGGCCGGCAGTGAGCCTGGCACTATGTCACCGGCCGCAGCCGAGCTGGGGAGGCACGGCGCGGCCCCGGCCAGGCCGGGATGCGGGTCGGCTGTGCGGAGCCGCGTCGCCCCCGGCGTCGACCGACCGGGACGCGGAACCCTGCGCCTCGAAAAAGCGCCATTCCGACGGCGTTTTTACCGATTCGAGATGAAGACGAATGCGGGCTGTAACGGTTCGCCTCAGCTGGGATATGATGGAGAGCCTGATGCCTCCGTGGTGAGGTCCTATTCATCCAGGTCCTATTTAAAATGACAAGCGAATGCATTCACTTTGGCATCGCAAAGGTCTCAATGGTCGTAGACACGCAGATATGCGTATTTAAGACCATTTATGCGTGTTTACGACCAGTTATCATTTACCATTTTTCGGACATTTAACAGACTGCGCCATGCACACAGACTGCGGAACAGACTGCGCTGTCACGGGTTACCATTGATACGCTACCACCCCGATCCAGCATGATATTCCGAATCTGATGTCGCCCGCCGTATTCGGGACGTCACATCTGACCGGCCGGAAGGCAGTTCAACATGAGCGCTGCGGCTCGGGAAATGTGCCGCCGAATAACTATGCAAACGACGTTAACCTACATCGGCCATGGAGGCGGCTGCGGCCGGCCGGGAGGGCTGGCTGGCTGCACCGTTACGCGCGCTGCCCGTCCGGCGGTACCATCTGGTCGGCGAGTGACCGCACGGCGCGCGGCAGCCACCTGTCCGGGATCTCACCGCGCGCGGTACCAGAGGTAATGAGTGGACACTGGACAGCGGCGCGAGGCCTACCGGGTAGGCCGATATCGCACCGCCGCGCTGCTGTGTCGCAGAGATATGCGGGCGATGTTGTGAGATATGGTAACGAAGTGGGACGAGACTTTGGAGAATGCGTGACAGTGGTCTGGTTCTCCTCAGTGGAGACAAGTAATTTATTATCATGCATATTTTTAGTATGTACAGAGGACTTCAGTCAAATTTATCGATGGTCATATTTGCACTATATCCCGATTATCTGGCTCATAGAACTGTGCATGAATCATCGCGGTAGCTGAAACCACATAGTCGAATGGCAGGACAATGGTGCACGTAACATTTTCGCCTGAAAACTGTAAATCTATTTTGGTTATTGTTCTATTATCGATCATTCTAAATGAATATACGTTATCCTACATGACCCCGACAAGGAAATATAATTGACTGAAATTGTAAACCACGACTTGGTTTATCGTGCATTATAATGTTTTATATCGCTCACACCACAATGACATTTTGCAGATCAATGTTTTTTTTTAGTATACTGCAATGTCGATATCGGATTGTAGTAAATGCAATCTACTCAAAATGCGCACATTAAAGGTATTTTCCTTTTTAGGTTGCTCTTTTCGAAGACTCGAACTAATGTAAAATATGAGACAAACGTGCACCCTTGCAGGTGAACTGAGCATCTAAATTGTCAATGTGTCCTAGGAACGGCAGGTCATGAACCCGCATAGGCGGTCACGCTACTGACTTCGGTTAGAGTTTCACATGGCTGCACTTTTCCTTGCCAGCCGCCACAGCATGCACACGATGCCACAGCCAGCCACAGCCACTCCAATGTCAATGGCTGGCCGGTTGGCCAGCCGTGAGGATTTTCGTAATTTCATATTATGTGTTTATTTTTAGTCTACTATTATGCAAACATGTCAAGGCTCCTTTTAACCATGATTGGTTTGATGAGATTGATGAGAAAACAAATCCTCAGGCAAACTATGCAGCCACAGCCGTAGCCACAGCCATGATCTAGATATTTTCCAGTCCGGCCCGCCCCATTAGCCGTGGGGCTCGGCCAGCCATGGGGATAGCCGCCCCATGTAGAACTCTACCTGCGGTGTACTGACAACCTGAGCCCAATCTTACCAAGTGCTGGCCGTGAACGCGCAAGTACGGCATACCGTGAATGGAGCTCAGCAATGCAGTACTTACGGACATGACGGGTTTTGGTTTCGACAATTCAGCCAGCGGCGGGCGTCACGGGGGGGGGGGGCGAGGGGGAAGTCATAGAAATGCGATAGGGGAAACATATATTTTTCTGTCCTTCTGTCATTTTAAGGAGGACCTCCATGTTCAAATCGATCCACTGGCAGGCCCCATCGTGGAGGTTACAGGAGCCCTGGAACTCAGAGGGGGTCCTATGGAGGTCAGAGGGGACTCTGAAAGCCAGAGGAGGACATCTGAAAGCCAGAGGGGAGATCAGATGGAGACCATTGGAGTCAGGGTGTGCTTTGAGCTTTTGAGACTAGAGGGGTCCATTTGGAGGAAAAAACCCTAGGTAGACGGGGTTCTATGGAGGTCAGAGGTGCCTCTGAAGTCCTGAGACGGCCCTCTGGAAGCCAGAGGGGAGGTGAGAGGAGCCCTACGGAGGTCAAAGACCACTTCTCAAATGGAGGCCCCTCTCAAATGGAAGCCCACTAAATTTATATTTGCCCATGACAAAAATCCGTGACGCCGCCACTGGTCCATGCTCATTGCTCATTGTCGAAATAGCTCAATCGGGAGAACGGTAGGCTGATGATAGGGATGTCCCCGGTTCGATCCCGGCTACCAGAAGTTTTGCAGGCCAGTGCACTAATATACCGTACTGCGGAATTGGGTAGGATTGGGTGCGATCACGACAGTTGATAAGATTGGGCCCTGGTCAGGCCAACAGGCCGGCAGGGTGCCACATAGTGAGGATATGACCCAAACTGATGGCGCTCCCACCGAAGTGGAAATATGCTGAAGCTGGTTGGGTAGTGTATAGTGCAGACCATATGTTTTGTCCTCGTCCAAGATGAGCAAAGCTAAAGATGAATATATATTTTTTGTAAGATGAATAAAGCTAAAAAACTGCATGATTCCGACGTTTCATTGAGGCAAGAAAGTGTGCCTACAGTTTTGTGCTGCTGCAGGATGGAAAATGTGCCGCTAGTGTATGACGAATACAAATAATAAGCGAACGAACAAACAAAGCAACATGCGAGAACACGAAACAATGTTTTCCAGTCCGAGGAAAAACATAATCAGGAGTTCAGAGTGACAAGTATGCGTCAGAGACAAGAATACAAAGTGAAGTCATTGGTGTACCACTGGGCCAGGTCTATGGTATGCGAATCATTGTGGATCGGATCAGAGTGGCACGCTGGTGTAACCGGCCAGGCCGGTCAGAAAACACGTTTTTCGGTATACTACAGATCATAGTGAGTAAGAACTGCAAGGCCAGTAGTAACATTAAACGAAAGTGGTTATACAAGCACAACCGGTTGCTTTTGAGATTCCTGGTCTCGCACATAGCGTCGAATTTCATGGAGTAAAATTCACGTTTTTCATACTTTTCTACGCTTATCAAGTGGTAAGGTCAATGCAGTAATTATTATAAATATCAGTTTAAGGACATATTTAACGCTTGAATAATATCATGATTCCGTATAATACGTCCTATAACCGCGGTAAACGCAAAATACTTAAAACCGCTCGTTATTTTATAAAATACCTACATGATGTGTATCTTCACCCGGCAAAACGGTACAACTCAAGGCCACCAGGTCAACGGATACCACCAGGTCACTCCAGGTCAGTGAGCTCCATCCGGCAAGGACGCAGGAAGGCTGGCGCTCAAATGGGTCACTGGAATGAGGTCATTGGCATGGATAGACCTGCCGAATGCAGCGCTCCTGGCGGCCGACGGCGGAACTAGCCAACCCACCTCCCGTTCGTTGGCCGCTCGCAGCCTCGGTGGACGAAAAACAGAAAACGGACTGGACTGTAGCCGGCGGCTGGCGGTGTTCGGAGCGCGCCTTCACATACCGGTGGCCTGGGGACTCTCCGTTACAAGAGAAATCACTCCCAGCCGGTTGGCCAGTACGGGGACGAGCACCCACTTCGGTAAAATGGCCGCGTCTTCCCGGACGGGCACCACTGAGTGAGCCGGCCTCAAACGGAGCGGTATCACCACCGCCCGTCGGACACAAGGTACCCTCATTACCAGCACCATGGTGATGCATGTTATATGCTTGCTTCTATGCTGGAAATTATAATTTTAGCACTCGGTCTTTTACTGTTGATGCAGTTATTCCAAATATGAAGACCGGCACAGAAAGGTATCACAGGATTTGTGTTTTCTACCAGATAATCTCCCGATATTTCTGAATGGTTACAAATAGTTGCACTAGTTCTCTACATTTTTCTGGAAACATATTTCAAATTTCCGTAACCGCCAATTAACCCTCGCCCTACGGGAGCTTTTCTCACTTCCGCCCTACGGGGGGAGGGGGGTCATAAAAAGACCTCCCACAGATTTTGCTCTGTCAGAAAACCTTAAAATTAGAATGGGTAAATGTAAATATGTTTTATCTAGATCAGTTTTGCCTTAGAAATACGAAAAATGTATTTATTTGTTCGCATCAGGTCAAAAAAAAATCGGAAAATGACGTCATAACATTTTTACACTTAGGAAGCCATCACTTCGGCAAACAAGAGATATTAGCCGTTTTTACGATGGATTATTTTGCGCGAAATGATTTAAACATTTTAAAAAGTTTTAAAATGTTTCAGTAGTAGCCGTTTTCACGATGGAATAATTTGCGAAAAAAAAATATTAACCCTCACCCTATGGGACCGTTGAGGCGAGGGTTAAAACATTTCTCGCAAATTAGTCCATTGTAAAAACGGCTACTACTAAAACATTTTAAAACATTTTATAATGTTTAAAACATTTCGCGCAAAATAATCAATCATGAAAACGGCTATTGCTATACGATTTGGTTTGGATATTTTCCCTGCTCAGTTCTTTCACATTTCTTTCGGTTTCTTAGAAATCTTTGACAGTTTTGATTTAATATTTATTTTTCACAAATAATTGGGTGGGTCAAAAGCCCAAAATTTTGAAAAGTAAGATTACCATTAAGTTCTCTCACATATATATCTATATATAGGTTAGGCTAGGTTAAATATATATATATATATATATATATATATATATATATAAAAATATGTGAAATTGTCTTTTAGTCTTTTGATTTTGTGTTTATTTAAAAAAACGGAGAAAAGAATTGGTCAAAAAACACGAAATTGTAAAAAAATGAGATAACAATTTTATAGCCAACTACGTTTTCTATCTTCTCCGTTTTTGGTTTGCAGCTTGGTGAAAACCCTTTTTCTACTATTGTTAAAACATTTATCGTTTTTCAACGAATACGACGTCAATAAAACATCATCACCTCCAAAAAAACTTGACGAATTTCTATGAAATTTTGACAGGATACGTATAATTGTTATAAACTCAGCTGCTGTAAATTTCAGCATGCTGCGCTGTCTGTGTAAATAGTTATGCAATACAAACCTCATGGGGGGTCGTTTCAGCACCCAGTAGGGCGTGGGTTAAAAGGTGATAGTACTTAATAGGTGAAGGTCGAGACAACGCAAATTTGATACTAGCCGTTTTCACTATGTATTATTTTGTGCGAAATATTTCAAAACATTCTAAAATGTTTTACAATGTCTTAGCCAGTAGCTGTTTTCACGATAGACTAATTTGCGATAATTTTTTAACCCTCGCCCTATAGTCCCGTAGGGCGAGAGTTGAAACATTTTTTTCTTCTCGCAAAGTAGTCCATCAGGAAAACGGCTGCTAATAAAGCTTTTTAAAACATTTTAAAGTGTTTAAAACATTTCGCGCACAATAATCCATCGTGAAAACGGCTATTATGGTATGGCATGCACATGATAAAAGACACTATTTTTAGTACTGTGTGTCGTTCAAATAACACTTACAACATTTCATCTAACGATTTCAACATAGCTAGCTTATGCCACTCAAACTGAACGATTTTATCCTAGTTTATTATCCTGTTTGGGAGTATTGTCTCTTTTAATGTAATTTATTTCATTCGCATGATTGCAAAGTGGACTAAAATATTTTGTGTTTTGATAGCGCTGCCTTCTCAAGGTGTTTAACTTGTTTGAAGTGTTGTTATGTTTATTTGTTACCAAAGGTAGCTGATTTAAATTTTGAAGAAAAAAATATATATGAACAATGCTGGATGCGGATGCACTCATTATGTTTAATGCAATTATAATGTATTAAATACTGTTTTATTATTTATGCAATATGCAATATCATTGTCTTATGCAATGAATCTATTTCATTTTGAGCTTTGTGCAAGCTTATATCTTCATTCCTTTTCTTTCTGTCGCTCTTCCCCTCTCTCTTTCCAATAATGTGTCTACTTTCTCTCAAACTATTTCTCTCCCTCTTCTCTCTCCCTCTTCTCTCTCCCTCTTCTCTCTCCCTCTTCTCTCTTCCTCTTCTGTCTCCCTCTTCTCTCTTCCTCTTCTCTCTTCCTCTTCTCTCTTCCTCTTCTCTCTTCCTCTTCTCTCTTCCTCTTCTCTCTCTCTTCTCTCTTCCTCTTCTCGGTCTTCCTCTTCTCATCTTCTCTTCTTCTTCCTCTTCTCTCTTCTCTTCTCTCTTCCCTCTTTCTCTTTCCTTCTTTCTCTCTTCCCCTCTTTCCTCTCTTCCCTCTTCTCTCTTCCTCTTCTCTCTTCCTCTTCTCTCTTCCTCTTCTCGTCTTCCTCTTCTTCTCGTATCCTCTTCTCCTCTTCCTCCTTCTCTCTCCAATCTTCTCTCTTCCTCTTCTCTCTCCTCTTCTCTCTTCCTCTTCTCTCTTGCCTCTTTTCTCTTCCTCTTTCTCTCTTCCCTCTTTCTCTCTTCCTCTTCCTTCTTCCTCTTCTCTCTCCTCTTCTCTCTTCCTCTTACTTCTTGCCTCTTCTCTCTTCCTCTTGCTCTCTTCCCTCTTCTCTCTTCCCCTTCTCTCTCTTTCTCTCTTCTTTCCTCTTCTCTCTTCTCCTCTTCTCTCTTCCTCTCTCGTTCCTCTTCCCACTTCTCTCTTCATCTTCTCTCTTCCTCTTCTCGTTTTCCTTCTTCTCTCGTTCCTCTTCTCTCTTCCTCTTCTCTATCTTCCCTCTTCTCTCTTTCCTCTCTCTCTTCCCACTCTTCTCTCTGTCCTCTTCCTCTCTTCCTCTTCTCTCTTTCCTCTTCTCTCTTCCTCTTCTCTCTTCTCTCTCTCTCCTCTTCTCTCTTCCTCTTCACTCTTCTCTTCTCTCTTCCTCTTCTCTCTTCCTCTTCTCTCTTCCTCTTCTCTCTTCCTCTTCTCTCTTCCTCTTCTCCTCTTCCTCTTCTCTCTTCCCTCTTCTCTCTTCCTCTTCTCTCTTCCCTCTTCTCTCTTCCTCTTCCTCTCTTCCCTCTTCTCTCTTCCTCTTCTCTCTTCCCTCTTCTCTCTCCTCTTTCTCTCTTCCGTCTCTCTTTCTCTTCTCTCTTCCTCTTCTCTCTTCTTCTCTCTCTTCCTCTTCTCTCTTCCTCTTCTTCTTCCTCTTCTCTCTTCCCTCTTCTCTCTTCCTCTTCTCTCTTCCTCTTCTCTCTTCCTCTTCTCTCTTCCTCTTCTCTCTTCCTCTTCTCTCTTCCTCTTCTGTCTCCCTCTTCTACCTTTCCCTCTTCTACCTTTCCCTCTTTATCTTGCTCTCTCCTTCTCTTACCAGCTCTCCGTTCCTCACCCTCCCTTTCCTTTTCCGCCTCTTCTCCCCTCATCTTCCATCTCCCTCCGCAGCTAACGACCGGCAGACTACCCGACATCTCCTCCGCCTCTCCGCCGGCCTCCCGAACCGACCTCCCGCCCCGCCGACAGGGCTTTCTCGCCCCAGTAATCCCACGGTGAGGCTGCCCTCTGATTGCGCCCCGCCCGGCCACATGAGTACACGTCGTAATAGCCCATACAAACACGGCTGCCGCTACACGTTAAAATGGCCCATACAAACGCCGCTGCCTGGGGAGGCGGGGAGGTGGTACTTCACACGTATCCGGGTCAGGATGGTCACTGGGATAGCCGGAGGAGAAGAACCGAGGTCTGAGTTGGGCACAGTCACCCAGGTAGCTCAGAGGTGGAACCTGCTGCGGCCAAAAGAGGAGTACAGCAGTGGGAAACTACCGCCCTTGGTCACCCGCGGAATCTCCGGCGGCTACTCGGGGAGTCCAGATGATGGAATCTGCCATAGTCACTCGGGGATGCAATGGGTCGGAATCTGATGCGTCCTGGCTGGAGGATTCCACAGGTCAAAATCTGCCAAAAGACAGAGCTAAGCAATCCAAACGGGTAATGATCCAAACGCGCATTCTGATTGAGAGTTGGTAACAGCTCGCAGATAAATGTAACGAGATATTACCGATTGCTGCTTCACAGACAAGTTAGAAATTAATATAGCTAGCATTGTTTAAAGTTCATGGCTACTTAGCAGTCTTGACGTGGACGTGTTAACACGTCTTATCATAAACAAACCAAATAAAGACAGACTTTTGTTAAGTGGCCCACCCATGCTTGACAATGCGTTGCGCCGTCAGCCAGCTCGCTAGACCCTTTAAATGACGAGCAAAATGTTTGTATTCGCGCTCCGAGACACTTTTATTGGACCACAACAATGACTGGCAATATATCACGATACCTTTGTAGTGTTTAAATGGTCTCAATGGCATTGTGGTGCTGTAGAGACCAGCTGATTCCATAACGGTCAAACGAAAATCCATTTGCCCTTTATTATGTAGATGTAATATTCAGGCGCGGATCCAGGATTTCGGTCAGGGGGGGGGGGCGCCCAATACAAAAAGTTGCGCCCTCCGGGTGCACCCTACGGACGCGCCATAGAAAAGACTCGGTTCAGGGGGATCCGCGCCTGATATTACAGTGCCAAACTCTTGAGGAAATATGTGAGATCCTCTAGACGTTAGTAATCCAAACATTTACACTGAACATGGTCCATTAACCAAGCTTATCCTGAACAACAAGTAGCACTAGGTTAAAGTAAAAGCAGCTACTGTTCCTGGACAACACAAATAAGGCATCAGCAGGTTATTAGCATGTAAAGATATATGCAGCTCCACTTTATCATGAGTTATTTTCCTGTTCTGTATCGATGTCGTCGCGCGTCGCAGCGTTTTGCGATTCATCAATTGCTGGTGTTGGGTTTGTTATAGGTACAAATGTCTTCAGAACTTTACCAACACTAGTGCGATTTAGTATGGTTGTGCATTTTACTATCATTTTAATACCAGCAAATTGTGTTATTGTGACACATGACCAAATGTATCATGCTGAGGGCCAATTCGGCCAGAATCGGTCTTCGCATTTCACTTCCCACCTGAGATTACGCTGTAAAATCGCCATCACCACGCTGACAAGGCGTTTCGTTCCAAGAAAAGCACACGAAGTCACGATGCTGTCGGGGCTAAAGATGCGTGCAAGATCATGTGATACCGCTAACTGTTCATCAGCTGAATCGAAGCAGTACCACATTGAATATGAACATTGAGTCGTCACCCGGCAATTAAATGCGCTGTGCTCTAAAGCTCCCAGTAGAGGCCAATAGAATGCGTTTGCGCATTACGAGTTAGCAGGCATGCCAGCAATAAGGTGTGTAGTCGGAGATGAATTTTTCTGTTAGAGATTGGCGTGATATATTCGGCAGTATTTGCGGCGTACTAAAACACCAAAACACCAGACACCACCACACACCGAAGCAACTTTTCTCAGGTGTAAGGGTATCTGTCAAAGAGTTTTACGTTGTGGACACTTGTTCCAGTTTCTCAACTCTCTCATGAAGGAATTTAAGTCATCAATGCCATCTGACTGATAAGACACTAAACAAGATCCAAGTAGGTTTACGTTATATTTCGCCACTATGGCTTAGTAGTTTGATGATGAGATAACAGATAAGGTACTTATTATATTCTCATATAAAATGTTACGGCAAACCTTCCTAACTTATAAGTGTGATGCTTTAGTTAATTATGTAATGTTTCATCCCAATTCATGTAAAATAGCATGCAAACGACTTATGTAAATGTACATTGGCCATACAATCATTATACTCTGCACTTAAATGAAACAGTGACGAGGTCGTCTGGCGCATGCCTCTGTTTCCCGCCTCCGCAGCACCCAGCTCGATCCCAGTCGCGTTCGAATTCTGAGCACAACTTTCATTTCTCCTCTAACAAGCGCCACGACAATGCTTTCGTAACCGCGCCGGAACTTGCTGGTCAGACCCCGTAAGGCCGGACAGTGCACGCACACGCACCGCACCTCCGCGCCGGCGACAAACAATGACGCAGCAGCGACCAATGCGCCGCGCCGCGCTGCCGGAACTGCCGACGCATTCCTCCGCGCCGCCACCAGGCACAGGGAGTGGCCACTGAGTGCAGACGTGACCGGGGGCGGAGAAGGGTGAGATGAGGTGTGGAGGAGGAGATGAGAGCAACCTAGTCACCGGTAACCCGTGGCCCATGACCCATTTCCCATTCTCTGTTGCATTTCCCCGTTCCTCGTGTCCTGCTCCCCGTTCCCCGTTCTTCGTGGCCCGCTCCCCACTCCCAGTTGCCCGTGTCCTGTGACCCTTGACCCCTGAGATAGCGGAAGTGACCCCAGCAGAGGGCACACTCCGCTGCAGACGTATCCCACTCGACAGAGTGACGCAACATGCCGTACCACAGGCGTCCCGCGAGGGACCCGGAGCGGCGCAGCCACCTCGGGCGGTCGTTATCATCAATCTTCTCACAAGCTGCGCGCAGGGCACGTGTGTGTCCTCGGCGCACTGGGTAGGTCTAGAAGTCGCCAGAGCCCTAGAGACTACGCCACTAGAGCTCTAGACAATATCACCGCAGCCCTATGGCTACAACACCGGAGCCCTGCGGCTATATGATTGGAGCCCTATTGACTATCAAGAGCCTAGTTTATGAAGCGGTCTGACAACCAGCCTAGTTTTGCGAACTGCTCCCTCGTCCACCCGCCCCTCAGCCCACGTCTGGCCCCAGCTCTCTCTCTCTGATCAGGGCGCCATAAGCTCCTCCCTGCCATTTACGGCTACTTCCCTGTTTGGCGTCCCGTCTCTCCGTAAGACATCTGACCTCATTCTCTCTGCCACAAAGCGGGTCACATCTTTGTGCGGTGGCGGCTGCTATTGTGGCCCGCGTGGGCCGTGTGGGGCGCGGTCCCGCGCCGGGTGGGCAGTGGCATATCATTAATGGTCCGCTGTACAGTCGGGTCAGATGACGCTCATCTCAACCTCCGCCCACTGGACTGACACCTCACCAACTGTTCAGGCTTAAAGGGAGTGTGCCTACTCACATTGGTCATGTGGAGTTGTTGACACTAGTCTGTAGGACATATTTTTCTGAATTTAGCCATGTACTTCATTTCCCCAGAATCACTCTAAGTTGCTGAAACTATCTCCATAAAGTCGCCCCAATCAACATACCTCTCGGCAGTATATTATTACTCAATATCGCCAGAGTGACTTTCGCACTAGAAGCATTGCTCTTACTTTTTAAACGCTAGCCATATATTTGTTGCTCTGGCCAGTGCGTCCATTGTAGGTAACATTCTTCGCTACTCTGTTTATAGTTGACGATCGTTTATGAGTTTTTGAAACAAACAAATAGCAAAACAGAAACCCTTATATATAACTAAGGGGCTTCCAGGACGTGAATTTTATCGTAACCAATAATCAAAGCAATAGCTTATTACCGTAATAAAAATATATTTGACATTCCAAAAGAGTAGGCACACTCCCTTTAAGTCAGCCATGAGTTGACTGTGATCAGTGCAGACAGGAAATACTCCCTTTTATCACATTGTGAAGCTATATTGTGCCGGCGAGCGAGCATTATTCACCAAGGCTGCAGCAGCTTTAGCAGTTTGGATGCTGGGCGGAGGGCTCTCTCTGGCTGATCTGGACGTCGAGCCATTGCAAGGAGAGAAGCTTAACGTTACGGTTGAGGTGCAGCAGCGTCGGTCGGAGGCTGCGGACCAGCGGCCACCATTCCTCCGCAGTCAGTCGGTAGAGGGAGCCCCTGACACGTGACCGGCCTCCGGCACAGATCACCGTTACCGGGGCCGATTCGGCCATATATGGGTCAGCAGCCGCGCCGGCCACGCCGGCCGCGCCTCACGGGGAAACATGCCGAGCTCTCCAATCGCGGCGGGCGGACGGACGATGAGCGTTGCGCTTAGGCCGCTCGTAGGTCAGCTCCGGTGCTGCCCGTTGTTGGTACAGTCCCCCGCTGTTCAGTCACGCCGCTGATGCAGCGAAGTGTGCACTGTGCAGGGTCGGTAATAGCCTGCAGAGATAAATTGACAAAAAGAACAAAGGTCATTTCTTTTTGTCATCAGTTTGTATCGATGAAATCGATTCTTTTTGTATCGATGAAAACAATCTCGAAATAACACCCTTGATCTCATATTTCAATAAAACTATATCTTAGGGGTTATCTGAGCCGTAAAGTCAAGCTGTGGTATTTTCAGTCACGTCCGTCAAACGGTTTTTGAGTTAAAGGCACAGGCATCATTCGATTTTGATCAAAACATTCAATTTTCAGCGGGCTATGTATATCCCATCTAAATTATGGGAGTCATATAAACCTATATATCACAATAATCATCATAAACCATAGCTTAATGTAGTATTAACATTTTTTCAAAACTCCCAAAAAATTGACATTTCTAAATGCGATTTTATTTAAAATCACGTTTTTTTATATGGTGGCCACTTACAATTATTATGTTTTTTTTTTGCCAGGATGGACTTTAATGTATATAGATATTCTATAATACAAATATTGGAACATATACTAATTCTCTAAATATTGTTTTTTAATTTTTAATATTTGCATTTGCTATATATATATATATAGTAGTATATATATATTGTATATAATATATATTTATTTATAATATATATATATATATATATATATATATATAATATATATATATGTTGTGTGGTGTGTGTGTGGTGTTGTGTATACATCCAGACGATTGGATAAATGAGGTGAACAGAAAACTCTCGTTGAATGAACACTTGAACACTACAATGAACACTTCTTCTCTCAAAGCTGAATGCAACTGTGTTAGATACTTCACTTTCTGTTGGCAGGTCTGTGCGCCTGCGCAATGCTAGCGGTTCCAATAATCAGTGTTTGTTAGAGGCCACGACGACCGTGTTCGTCACCATAATCGGCTAACCGTTATCCTGTGGGACCATCAATGGGCCATGTCGATGGTGGGCTGTTGTCAGTCACCGTTCGCCACTCAGACCGACCATCAATGGGCCACGTCGATGGTGGGTTGTTAACACTTAACAGTCACCGTTTTCCACTCGGGCCAGCCATCGATGCGTCCCGTCCGAGTCAGCTGCAGGCAGCCACACTGACTGATGACGTATGTGGAGTCGCCCATAACGGTGCCGGACCGAACATAGCCGGGCTCGGCGACGACACCTGTCTTCTGGGTCAGTCTTACGGCCGTCGTCGGCGCACCGACACGCTGCCCCAAGTGACGTCATCGCACCGACACGCTACCCTCAGTGACGTCATCATACCGACACGCTACCGACACGCTAAAAATATATATTGACAATGCCTTTCGTCCACTTGTCCCTGTTGTTGTCTCCCTCCGTAAACGGGACCCTTTTATTTTGCTCCCAGGAGCCAGCACCGCTGTACTCTGTATAGCTTCTCCCTGTAAGGCACTCTGGCTATCTCTGAAGCTTCTCCCTCTTCTTTTATATTAACTTTTTCCTTTTCAGCCGCTATTCTCAGGAAACTTTAGATGTATATCCATACTTTTTTCAAAGTAAATCATTACAGTGTTTTTTTCACACATGTGGGTAGCAATACGGATTTTCAGGTTTTTATTACTGACGCAAACTTGACTTATATGACCTTTCAAAGTGACCTTCAAAGTTTTGTGTGTACTTATATATATATATATATATATATATATATATATATCTCTATATAATGCCTTTAATTAAATTAGCACTTAACCCGCGCCGGGCCGTGTGCTCGCGACCTTCCTCGGCGGGGGGGGGGGTGTTTAGACCCCCCCCTTCTAAACTCGCTCCTATTGGAACTAACATAACCAAAAAAAACGTTCGAGAGCTCATCAAAAGGTGATTTGGAACTAGTTTCGTCTGAATTTTGCTCAGGTCAATTTAGAGTCACCAAGGTCATCAAAGGTCAAATTTTCTCAAATTTTCCAGATTTAGGACATATCTCCAGATATCCCCAATTTCGAACTATGATAGCTAGGAGTATATCAATGTAAAGAAGCATTAGATAGCTATTTATATTTGCAATCGCATGTTATGTCCTTCAAATTTTTCATTCAGGTCAATAGTTTGGGAATCCAGAGGTCATCAAAATGTCAAAAATGCAGTTTTTGTAAAATATGTTTTCCTGAATAACTTTTTATCTATAATACACATAACTCCAATTCAACAGCATCGTGTTCCTCTCGTCAAGACGCTTTGGAAACATATACATGATACCTCGTAAGGTTAACTTCAAAATTTGACTCAGGTCAAGGTCATTTGGTGACCCAGATAGGTCATGTGCCATATGGGAGCGACGCGGACAGACGATACAAATACAGTGTTTGTGTAATCCGTCGTCTCTATCTTCATTATATCAGAAGTTATTGGCAATAATTGCTGATGACCTCAGATGACCTCAGATGACTTGTTAGAGATCTTTTAGAAGCAATCGCTAGGTCATTTCAGAATGAGCTAAAAACATGATTCTGAAACAATCAGCCTGATCCAATGCATATTTCAGATATAGGAGCATCTGTTTATTTTCCCATTCACATTATAATGGGGAGGTCAGGAAATTGACGCTGACCTTAGGTCCCGGATATCAAAAAATCCGAGATACTACAAACTTTAGATTAATGCATGTTCTTATGAACCCTGTAAGTACGAACCAATTCCGTTAAAAACTGTGGCTTTGGTTTGAAAAACCAAAACTTTTTCGGTAGGTGGGGTCACTTGACCTAGTGCCTGGTGAACCTGCCTGACATGACATATTGTCTAAAAACTTTTTTTGAAAGCTGGACAAAAGATGATAGAACAGGTACTGAATTTGGCGGCGCTAGCGCCGCCGCCGTTTTCCCGAATAGCCAGGAAAAACCTGATGGGGGGGTGTCTAAACACCCCCCCGGCCCGGCGCGGTTTTAGACTGGTTTCACAGTTCCCTCGACTTGAGTTTTTATGTCGATGAAACAATCGTCAAACTTACCCTTTTTCGCCAAAAATGAAAACAATCGTACAATTGCATAACTTTAAGCGGAGTACTTAGAGTAGGTACTTGCGCTACTTTCTCCGAACCACCTCTTTCTGCCAGATGCATTCGTCACGCCTTCCACAGCCAAGTGTCAGCTCAATTGTCTGTTACTTCCGCGGTGGTGGTTGCGGGCCAGCAAACGCGAACGCGGAGATTACAAATAACTAATTGGTGTATAAATTCATGGCAAGCGCTGCGGATAGATAGGTTCTTCACGATCTTCGTCTCAATACGCATCAAATATTAGCCGTTTTCACTATGGTCTATTTTGCGCGAAACGTTTTAAAAACATTTTAAAACATTTTAAAAACATTTTAAAATGTTTTAAAATGTTTCAGTGTTAGCCGCTTTACGATGGGGCCTAATTTGCGAGAAATGGTTTTAACCCTCGCCGTAATGGCCGTAGGGCAAGGGTTAAAACATTTTTCGCCAATTATCCCATCGTGAAGGCGGCTACTACAAAACATTTTAAAACATTTTAAAATGTTTTAAAACATTTCGCGCAAAATAACCCATCGTGAAAACGGCTATTGTTGCACTTTACAAGCACAGCTATTCGTCAGCTTGCCGGGTGAAAGACCTATTCGAAACCACTCGATACATTCCACACACCGGCTGACTGCAGGGGAACTGAGAGAGCTGAAGCGCGCCTTGCCAGTGTGCGGTGGTCCCCTGTGGCCCTAGCTCGCGCACAGGCCGCATCTGAGCGCGGCACACATTCCGCACCGTCAGCCGGTGACGCGGCACTTTCCTGGCACTGCTGCTCCCATATTGATGAAGGGAGCCGCAATGAGCCAATATAAATCATAGAGGGTGTGATATATCGACTGATAGAAAGGCTAACTGTTCACCGGTGAAATAAAAATCGCGTCTGAAGCTGAAACGGTCGCTCGCTTACAGTGGTGGCACTGCAGCCGGCTGGGTTCGCTGTTTATACGATGCAGATCACCCAAGAGATACAATGTCTCGAAGTGTGCAGCTTTTATCACTTGTGAATAGTGTGTTGCTGCTGTCTTACATGCTGCAACTGTCTCTGATTCTTCCATAGACATGGTCATACATGTGTTTTAATGTGTATGACACATGCTGCCATCTGTCGCAGGGGGATATAAATACGTTTGCATTTGGACATGACTAGAGCGTTCACATGATACCATCTATATATGCGTAGAACTTTTAACTTTGAAAAGCTAGAGCTTTATTCAAACTATTTATATCATGCCCATTACAGCTCAAAAACAATATGCAGTGCCTTTCAAGAGGGCATGCCATATTTAGTGAGTGTTGTTGATTACAGCCATAAACTTAAGGTCGAATAAGTGCAGCCGATAGGTACCACGATTCCATCTGTCGACCTTTAGCTTATTACTGAAGCCCATACCATTGGGCCAGGTGATTTACGACATCTTTACTTCGAATTCAGTATCAAAACGGGTTGCATTTAAAGAAGTTATGATGGGATTGAACCAAATTTAATCAGGTAAGCGACATAATTTAGTAGCAAAACTTAGCGTGTTCTAAGTTTGGAGTATGACTGTTCAGCCACTGAATTCATCAGAACTGTTTATACAACAATGATCATCAAACATAATCTAGTCCGGCCAGAAACAAATATTGCACGTGGAAGCGACTGTGAATCTTTTGCACTTACCCGAACAAAAAGTTCTGAACTGGCACTAGCAGCTACACTACATGTCAAGAAAGTAACGCCATACGAAACAAGACGAGTGTTCCAAAGTATCCAATGCTCACCCATTTCAGCACAAACATTTGCTGTAACGTTAGCTTTCTCACAGATTCCCAAGCCATTCACCCAGACCCTGTGAGGCACTCCTGTCAGATCGTTACTTCCAAATGTGTCTAACGTTTGAGTTCAGTGAACCGTTTAGCGCCGGCGGCCGAGGCCAAAACCGGGTGAAGAGACTTCCTCAAACGATACCGGCTGAGGTGTGTTGTCGAACAGACCACCGTCATAGCGCGCTTCAGCTAGGCTAGGTGGAACCCAAGTTGGGTCAACACGCCGAGGGCAGTATGCAGTATACTGCACTATAGTGTCTCGTGCCTGCTCTGTAGAGGGATAGAGGAGGGCTGGGTAGAGCGGCCACTTTTAAACCGCACGGACATAAACTGAATGTCTGTGATTTTTTTTTTGTCGAAATAGGAGTGGGCTGACGCGAGCTCCGGGAAGCGATCGAGTGTGGCCCGAAAGCATGACCTCCTATGGTGGTCAGGCCAGAGTAGATCATTTTCCGGGGCTAGAACCCGGGATCATCGCATCACTTCGACAAGGAGGATGGCTAGAAATACTATAATATGTAAGCTCAACAATATCTCTTGCATTCGACATATCATGTTGCCAATTTAAAGGGAATAGTTCTTATTTACATTAGTTTGAAACTGAGATAGTAGCCAGATTGTCAGAGCGTACTGAGAAACTCGAAGCTGAAATTGTCCTTTCAAACCGATATTGTGCGGAGTTTTAAAACGCAATTTAACTGTTTGTTTTATTTAGTTTTATTTCACCAGTGGACAAAATATTGTGACATTTCGCATGCGTCATCAGTACACCACTTTGATTTCTATCGCACTTCTTTTCGCCTTTTTAACCGACGGCCACCGAAACGTATACATTTTTCCAATTTTGAATTGATTTGCAATGTGGTACGTAAGCAAAATGTCCGCCACCAGGGCGCCGCTGTACGCAAGGTGCACCAAGCGGCGATTACCGCCATTGGCAACAATGCACTAAATCCCTGTTTGAGGCTGAAGCGTACCTGCAGGATTCATTTCAGGGGTAGAGGGGGGGGGGGATTTTCGTTCGTGGGCATAGGTACCTCTATGTAAAAAAGTCTGGATTTAGCCTACTATATTTTCAGAGAGGTATATTTGCAACGTTTTTGTATCTTTTAAAACAAATCACCTTTTCAGGGGGCCCAAGGTATATCCACAAAAAATTCGCATATTTGGCCAGGTCGGCCAAATAGGCGAATTTTCGTAAGAGTACCGTGGGGCATAGGCCCCCATTTTCGTTGGCACTAATGCACAGCCAATGAGCCAGGTCCTAGTTGAATGCTCTAGAAGTTATTGTTTGTTACTGCATCAATGAAACCCAGAATCAGCCTTCCAAGGTCTCAGTCGCCCCTCTATTTACCTCGGTCGACCCTCGCGGGAGGGGGTGGGGCTAATCAAGCCTTCAGGATCCCCGGCCGACCTTCCAAATTGGACGGTCGTTCTAGCTTGACCGTAAGCATGATTGAAATACAAAAATACTGCAACCATATTGAAGGAACTTTGATGTTTTGTTTGTTAGTTTGTTTTTGCTGGCAATAGTCATATTCGCCGAATCAGCAATGAAACTTCGTCTAAGTGGGAATCGTGGTGTTGGGTGTGAAACCGTCCCTTTGACGAGCACCCGCTGCCAACAGAATGTCAAATGAAATAAAGGGCCATACATTTAACGTTTCTTTGAAATGCCAGCCAATGCAAAATACAAACGCACATATAACTTAATTATATTAGAACGAATGTTGTTTCTCGATAGAACAAGGAATAGGTAGACAGAGCCCTAGCTCGTCGTGGTCAAACGCGACGCCAGGCAATGTCAGTGACCGATGCATTACAGCAATCTGGACAGCGGACAAGGCACGTAGTCAGAAATTCGTCCAGTTTTTTTGGCACCTCGAGAGGGCCCTTCCTGAGCGTGGAAAGGTCCCTCTTCCCATGCGTTGAAAGGTTTAAAGAAAACGGATGAAAAGACAAGTTAAAAGTATGAAGAGTGCAGTATAACAGGTTTGGCATGGGCCATACCAACTTTTAGGAGCTGGAGTTAGCAAACTGTCATATCAACTTTGGAACCAGCAACATCCATTTGAAATCTTCTATAATAACTTCGAATATCTATTAGGCTCAATACCTGAATCTCTAAAAAATAATCAGGGCGTAGAGCGGCCCATTTTTTAGCGTTATGCCCTGTATATGCATTTTCATCAATGCGTCGCATTGCGTATGGAGCAGAACTCTAAAAATGTTATTATGTGTTTAAAAGTGCGGTATACAAATTGCTAAAGTGAACTACTTTACCCAATCATATAGGAATGCAGCAACATGACAGATAAATGCGACAAGAAACAAAACGAATGTTTTACCTGCATATAATATAATATATGTAAGTAAACTGCGCCGCGGAGTGGCGTGATTTTTAAAAATATATTCCCAGGACAACTGCAGTCATATTGTTAGAAGGCCCAGGGCTCTTCGGATCGGTTAAAGGCCCCTCCGAACTTTTCAGCGCCCTTCCGATCTGTTCAGGAACTCATTTGGGTTCCGCAAAATGATATGATATGGAGGTGATATACAGGGTGTTTCATAAAGAATGGCAACTTTAAAATCATCATTATATTCATATAAAACGGTTTATTTACATATTTCAAACACCCCTACACATCAGAACACTGGGACATTTACATTTATGTACTTGGTTGGTCCTCTATCTAATAAAACGGCTCCACGACAGCTTCCCTGAAGTTATGATACACTTCTTGGGTTCTTCCGCGGAAATGGCGCACACGGTTTTGCTGGAAGACTTCTCTACAAGTCCATGGAGTCAGCAAACTCCTGTACTATTTTCTTCAGCGTCGGTACAGGGATGTTGGTGGTCCCTCCTCAGCTCTGCCAGGACCAAGACAAAACTGTCCAATGGCGGTACTAATGTCCGTGAGAAAATGGTGTGAACAATTAACAAATCCGTGACGCAGGATTTGAAAACAATCACGAACAGGGTTGTGTGCATAAAATAATGGCAATTTTAAACCGCAAGTTCTTAGCATAAAAATAGGACGAGCACCGTGCAAACTTTCAAGTATTGTTGATAATGCCTAAAAAAACATTTTAATAATAACCAGTAAGCACGCTTAACGTGGAAGGACGAGCGAGTCGAATAAAAATCGCGTCAATTTATCTAAACCCCGTCCAAACGGAGGTTCGTCTTGTGCAAAGCTGCATTTGAATTATTTTCGGCTGTGGGGTTGTTTTTGCCGTCGCAAAATAGATCCGAAAACTATCGATAGTCTTTGAACTAAATAGGTTTTTGAAGCGTTATTACGAGCGAGCGCGCAAGCGCGGAGCGAGTCCTCATTGATATCGATATTTTCTCAACATATAAGCGGCCGACCCGGCCGGCCCGGCCCGGCCGGGCCGCCCGGCCAGACCGCGACGCTTGGTCCATAAAGCTTATATCTTTTGAATCCCGCATTTCCCGATTGACACGGTTTTCGCCATCTGATAAGCCCCATTCAATGACATTTGATTATTTGCATGTTTTTTGCTCATGTGGATGGGTTCAGCATGGCGCGTGACACGTGCCGCGTCAGGGGTGTCAGAAAGTATTATCCTGCTGTGCTGAAGAAACGGCTGAACCTATAAAGCTAAATTTGGTGTGAAGGCTGGAGACGCACCACTGGCAATGTTGCATCCAGGTCAAGGAAACTCTGGTCACAAATATGCTGCACGTGCGACGTGCACCCTGTTCCGTCCAGACGAAATTACATGCAAAACATCGTTGCAGATACCGGACCATATCTCGGAACCAAAGTCCGTAAAGACACGGGTAAACACAGAACGCGTAGAGAAAACGATCCGCCCGGCGTATGCACTATGTTCGATTCAGCGTGCGCGTGGAACGTGCAAAGTTTACTGGCTTATGATAACCGCATCAATAGTTTTGATGACGTCTTCACAATTTAATCAGTGCTCAGCAGCCTATGGGACGTGAAGCGATGAACAAACACCAATCTGGTAGACGCAATGTAACCGTCTCTAAAATGCATGCAAAATTGAAGGTTTTAATGCATGTAATTTTGCCTGTTTAAAATCTGCCTGTAATATTTTTATGTGACGATTCTATAACTTTCCTTCATTAACACCGGCGTAGCTCAAAACCAAAAGGGTGCTAAACGATAAAAATGTGTGCGGCTGTAAAAGCGCATCAAAAATCCATCTAATACCACACACCAAAAACGAAATTTTTGCCCTATAAACATGAAGCTTAATAATTGCAAATTTTAAAATAACACTTCAAAACCTATTTAGTTTTAAAGTATCGATTTTAGTTTGGATCTATTTGCGGATGACGTGCAAACAACAAATAGCGAAAAATAATTAACAAGCATGGCCTTTGCACAAGACGAACTTCCGTTGGAAGCCGGGTGATAAATTGACGCGGGGATTTATTCGGACTCGCTCGTACCTTCGCCATTTTTAAGGCGTCTTACTGGTTTTAAATTTCCAATTATAAGCTTCATGTTTGTAGGCAAAAATTCATTTTGGGTGGGTATTAGATGGATTTGAATGCGCTTTACAGCCGCATCATTTGTATCGTCTAGGCACCCTTTGTTTTGAAGCTACGGCGGTTGTAATTAAGGAAATATTATAAAATCGTCGATAAAAAATACTAACAGACAGATTTTAACAGTGAAATACTGTATGCAAACCTAAAATTTTTGGAATGCATTTTAAGAGACGGTACATTGGTCTACAGATTGGTGGTTTGTTTCATCGCTTACGTCCGCATTATGGTGCTGAGCACTGATTTAAATTGTGAAGACGTCAATACAACTATGAAATTTGAGCTTGTATAGCCCAGTAACTTTGGCACGTACCCACGTATTACGCCGCCTGATCGACAACATAGTGCATACGGCGGGCGGCATCGTTTCTCTACGCATTCTGTGTTGACCCGTGTCTTTGCGACTTTTGATTGCCGAGATATAGGTCCGTTATTGCAAGATTTTTGCAGGTATTTTTGGGTGGTACGGAACAGGGGTGCACGTGGCGCAAACGTGCCAGTGTGCCCCAGAGTTGTACCTGTGCAACATTGCAGTGGTGGTGGTTCCAGCCTCACCAAAATTTTTTAGCTTTATAGGTCAGCCGTTTCTCAGCTACAGCAGGAATCATACTTTCTGACACGCCCTGACGCGGCACGTGTTCCACGCGCCGTGCTGACCAATCTCATGAGAAAAACATGTCCAATAATAATCAATGTCATTGCATGGGGCTATCAGATGGCAAGACGCTTTCAATCCGATGCGGGGTTCAAAAGTTATAAGGCTTCTGACCAGCGTCGCGGTCTGGCCGGGACCCGGCCCGGCCGGAGCCGGGCCCGGCGGGTCGGCGCGCTTATATGTTTTGAGAAAAATCCGATAGTCCATTGAGGACTCGCTCCGCGCTGCGCTCGCTCGTGGACAAGTTTTATGCCAATTTTGTCGTCTAGCCCTTGGTATAGCGCTTAAGGGTGGAATACGTCGAGGCTCACTTACTGAGCTCAATGGATAGAATACGTCATGTTTCTCACAGATAAATACGCAATTTGGTCCGATTTGGTCTGTGGCCCTGGTAAAGCTGAGGAGGGCACCATCAACAGCTCCGGACGAGCTGAAGAAAACAGTAGAGTTTGCTGACTCCATGGACTGTAGAGAAGTCCTCCAGGCCGTGCGCCACCTCCGCGGAAGACCTATGAAGTGTATCGAACTTCAGGGAGCTGTCGTAGAGCCGTTTTATTAGATAGAGACAAACCAAGCACATAAATGCACATGTCCCAGTGTTCTGATGTGTATGGTTGTTTGAAATGTGTAAATAAACCGTTTTATATGAATATAATAACGATTTTTAAAATTGCGATTCTTATGAACAACCTGTATATTTATTCAAAGAGGACTTTACTCCACAATACGAATATTAAAATTGGAGCTTTCGGGCGTTACCGAATACCTTTTAATCTTTGATGAAGGGTGTTACAATATACCTGAAAGCTCCGATTATAATACTTCCATTGTGGAGCATGTACTCATTGTATTTAATCTTAATCTAGGGTCTCTACGTGCTTTGAGCCCTCCCGGTCTGACCAAGGACCCATCTGACCAAGGCCCTTCCGGTCTGACCTGCCCAGTGTCCATGGGGGCCATCTAGTCTCACTAAGAACTCATCTGGCATGTTTGAGGGCCCTTCCGACCAGCCCAGGGACCCTTTCGGTCTAGCCAGTGGTCCCTCTGACTACAACTCCACTCATATAGAGCCATAGTGTAAACATTCACACATTTGGAAGCGCGACCAATATTTCTCGCGAGTCGTGACTCAGCGAATGAGGTTGTTAGTGTTGTTAACATATTCTGATTCAATGATCTTATGTTTGCCGGTATGACGTCACATGTAAAAATATGAATATTTGTGTAATTACAACAAATTGTTCATTTTCGCAAGAACAAATGCCAGAATCATTATCAGGCACTCTTCTCCATCATTCCAATTTTCACATACTTCTCTCAAGGTGAACTATTCCTTTTAAGCAGCGTGTGTAGCTTAAAAATAGCACCATTGCTCCGATGTAACACTTTTATACATGGGCGTAAGCTAATGCTGGTGCGGATTTAACAGATCATTCCACGGACTGGTCGTGGGCTTTTAGCTCGGAGTTTGGGTGAGCTGCGAGCTTCAGAGGGTCAAGAAAGTGGTAGCTCTAATGGATATCGCAGCATGTGGCGCACTCTGTCCGTCTATGGGCCTGTTCCAATCGCGCCTCTTTTCTCCTCTAAGTTGCTCCAACTGCAACTGCTCTGTGTTAAAGAATACGACTGGACCAAGTGGGAGCAGCTTTGAGGAAGGTTAGAAGTGCGACTGGAACAAGACCCTTGTTGAGGCGAGGTATGGGGTAGGAGGAGGGGGGGGGGGCGTGATGTGGCAGTCACGCAGGCTGGGCAGCAGCCGTCCGTGCAGCGTCTGTCGGCCAACAAATCTGCCCGACTCCCCCACTCCCCCTCCCCGCTCCCCTTCCCTGCCCTCCCCGCCGCCCCGTCAAGTGAGGGTCGCATACGGCCGGTCAACGCCACAGCGTTCCCCTGCAGGGACACACACGGTGATGGATGCTGATAATGATTGCCATCGTGACGGCGGGCATCGCGTGGTTGTGCAATGTCGGAGTCGTGACGCCTTGTATGATGCTATGGTTGTGACTCCTCGTGTGACGCTATGATCGCGACGCCTCGTGTGATGCTATGGTCGTGACGCCTCGTGTGATGCTATGGTTGTGACGCCTCGTGTGACGTAATGGTCGTGACGCCTCGTGTGACACTATGGTCGTGACGACACCTCCCGTGTGATGGTTGTTTTGGGGAAAATTTTTGGCCCCCCCGCTATGGTCGTCCCCCGAAGCGTGTGACGCTATGGTCGTGACAGCCCCTCGTGTGATGCCTATTAGTTGGTGACGCCTCGGTGTGATGCTATGGTCGTGACGCCTCGTTGTGACGCTATGGTCGTGACGCCTTATGTGTGCTAATGGTCCGCGACGCTCGTGTGATGGTGCTTGGTCGTGAACGCCCTCGTGTGACGCTATGATCGACGACGGCCTCGTGTGAGCCTATGGTCGTTGACGGCCTTATGTGGTGCTATGGTTGTGACGCCTTGTGTGATGCTATGGTCCCGGTGGACGTGTGGTCCTCGTGTGATGCTTATGGTCGTCGACGCTTTATGTGGTGGCTTATGGTTCGTGACGCCTCGTGTGATGCTATGGTTGTGACGCCTCGTGTGACGCTATGGTCGTGACGCCTCGTGTAACGCTATGGTCGTGACGCCGTGTGATGCGTGTGATGCTATGGTCGTGACCCCTCGTGTGACGCTATGGTCGTGACGCCTCGTGTGATGCTATGGTTGTGACGCCTTATGTGGTGCTATGGTTGTGACGCCTCGTGTGACGCTATGGTCGTGACGCCTCGTGTGATGCTATGGTCGTGACGCCTTGTGTGGTGCTATGGTTGTGACGCCTTGTGTGATGCTTATGGTCGTGACGCGTCTGAGTGTTTGTGATGCTATGGTCGTTTTTT
The DNA here is from genome assembly GCA_014673585.1 of Semibalanus balanoides. Classification (NCBI taxonomy): domain Eukaryota; kingdom Metazoa; phylum Arthropoda; class Thecostraca; order Balanomorpha; family Balanidae; genus Semibalanus; species Semibalanus balanoides. The sequence goes on from VOPJ01006616.1 coordinate 28,844, forward strand.
CTGCTGCAAATTAGCTTTTGCAGTTTCATCACATAGCACTTGCAGTGCTTGGAAGATTGCTGGTAAATAATTGAACACTGATTCAACTTTTTGTACTCATCTGCAATCTGCAATAATTTGTCAGAGTTTGCCTTTTTGGCCACTTCCTGATGCCTTTTTAACAATAATGCTTTATCTTTTGATTTGGTTTGAAAAACAAATCATTAAGCAGTATCAGCCACAATACGTATGCATCAAGGCTGTTTCGAAGATGTTTGTAATGTTTCGAAGAAGGACATGCTCAATAATCATTATATAGTGACTATTTTTGCAAGCTCACATCAATC
>VOPJ01006617.1:0-32971 GCA_014673585.1 Semibalanus balanoides
GACTTTCGTGGGCCCAAATCCTCAAAAAATGGTGGCCAGTGACGTCATCTGAGAAGACCCTATAGTGCCCTGTCATTAACCATGGATCTATGTTTTTTGGAAAATTCTAAAAAAATTTAAATTGTAAAACGCGATTTTAAATAACACGTTTTTTATTATGTGGCCACTAAACATTATGATGTTTTTACTTGTAAGAATATTGGAGATATACTTTTTTTCTTCTAAATATGTTATTTATATTTGTGATTTTTGACAAAATAATGGTCACCATAATAATGGTCAAATGGTATTTGATAATAACTTCGCACATAAAAGTGCTAGAGAGCGTAACTGAACAGCACTTATTTGCCATGTCGAGCTGTATTAAATGATGCATAACATGACCCATGGCAGGCTGCTCCTTGACCTCAAGGTTACAAAAAACATGTTTTTAAACATCGTATTTTTAAAATTTCAAAAAAATGTTATCTCACATTAATCTATAACTTATGATTGTTATGATATAAAGGTTTGTATGACTCATTGTTATTTAGATAGGAGATTTCGCACACTGAAAAATCGAGGTTTGCGCAACATCGAAAAAATACCGTAGGCTTTAACTCGAAAACCATTCAACAGACGGGGCAGAAAATTTAACAGCGTGAATCTACGGCCCAGATAAACACCGTAACATATTTTCGTCGAACTATGAGAAACAGAGTGTTATATTTGGGTCGATTTGACATTGGCTGCACCGGGTGACCTCTAGTCACGTGACCTTGAAGTCAAGGAACGACCTGCGGGGGTCATGTTATGTATTATCAAATGCAGCTCAACGAGGCAAATATATTGCTGTTCGGATAAGCTCTCTAACACACTTACGTGCACAGTTATTATCAAATACGTGCTGATGACCATTATTTTTCCAAATTAAATATATATATATATATATATATATATATATATATATCTTCAATATTTTTGCTATCGAAGGCTTATATATTGAAGTCAATGCTGGCAAGGAAAAACATCATAATTTGTTGTGGCCACATTATAAAACAACGTAGTTTTACATCAAATCGTGTAGCAAAATTTCAAAATTTTGGAATTTTCAGAAATATATAAAATAAATATATGGCTTATGATGATTCTTATGATCTTATGGTTGATATGACTCCCATAATTTAGATGGGAGATATCGCCCGCTGAAAATTAAAAAAATGGGCAAAATCGAAGTGTCTGAACTCTGAGGCTATAACTCAAAAACCGTTTCACGGACGAGGCTGAAAATTTAACAGCTTAAATCTACGCCTCAGATAACCCCTAGGATACACTTGTATTGAAATCTGAGATTTAGGGTGTTATTTCGCGATTCTTTTCCGATCTGTCATGGAATGCCCCATCTGTTGATCTTGTCTGTAGGTCTCGGTCGATATGAGAGAGTGTCTGTGCTGTGTGCTGCGGCGCCCTTAAGCCCCAATCATCATCAACCATGCTGTTTACTGCAGGAACTGCTGAAGACATCGGTGGACATTGGAGACCTGCTGGGCATCCATCTGGTGATGTCCCGGGTTGCTGCCCGCGGAGACGTCAAGGTTAGCTTGTCGGCAGGACGTGCCAGAACGGTGAATGGTGTCGATCTGAAACGTTGGCTCAGATGACGGAACATCGGCAGAGGCCGCATTATAATCGACACGAACCATAGGTTCGAGCGTGTTTGCGGTTTCGCTTTATGTGTAGTTCACGAATGCAACATACCAAATTAGCTGCATTCATGTGAATTATGAGGTGGTTGACGAATCATCGCTTGCAGGCTGATACATTTTTGCCACGGGTGTCGTATAACCTGCGCAACCGCAACTTGCCCCTTACCTCTGATATCACCATTGGTATTTGTCCTGAGTGCTGTCATGGTCCCTGCGGTTCACCGGTCAACCGCAGCCTCTAAACCTCGCTCTTTTGACCATGAGTCATCACAGACAGGCGTCTTATGAACAATGAATGCTGCGTTGCGCCATTTTACGTGACATTTCATCCTGAGGTCTCCCGCACCGACTGCCGGAACCGCAGCCGTGTGACGTCACCCCTTTCGTGCCATCCGCACTGTCTGTTATGCCCCTCATGTGTTGACCACCGCTGACCGCTGCACTGCAGCCAGCCGCAGGCCGGTCCATGAGCAGCTGCACTGGGGTGTGTAGCTGAGCTGCCTTTAACTCTGGCCAACTGAACTCGTCTGGCCAGGTGCTGGTGGCCGGAGTCGGCTGGTCCACGGCCGAGTTCATCCTCACCCGTGTCCTGCCGCTGTGGGTCGGCGCCCGCGGCATCGAGTTCAGCTGGAGCTACCTGCAGATGAGTCTGGACGCCAACATCAGTCTGGTGAGCTCGCAGGCCAGAAGTGGTACACAAGCTGTTGTGTCTTTACCCGGCAGTCACTGGGGTGTTATTTGTAACATGATTCTCCCCCCCCCCTATCATATCTTCGGAACCAATAGGACGATCGCGCTGGCTTTAAGTGCCAATCGATAGCCCAGGAAATTCATAGACTCTGAAATAATTATTGTTTGACCTGGAGGTTACCGGTGCATCATAGGTCAGGGTCAGTAAAAATATTTCAACGTTTCTGATAACGCACGGTTTTTGTCGTACAATGGAATTGGAGAGAGGCGTGGAATAATAATAAGGATGACATACTACATGTAGCAAACATTGGAAGCCACACATGTCACTAATCCCCGTAACATTGTTTTAAGTGAGGTCACCTCAGGTCAAGAGGTCAAATTGCAGTTGTTGGTTCAGTATGCTCTGCTATGCATGTTTCTTATCTAATTTTGCATCCTGAGCACGAACAAACACTATAAAACTTCGTATATTCAACCCAATGCTCAATAATGGGTCATAGGTCATGGTTAAGGCCACCAATTTTCACAATCGTAGCCTGCAGGTATAAGTTAATTACACTGAATCATACAACTGAAATGCAAATGTGCAGCCTTATTTGGCACCGTCTCTACCTTTGGTTACTTGTCATGCCCATTATGGACGTAATCAAGATTGTAGCGATGTATTGTAAGCTCTGCCACAAACTATATGCTATGTGGACCGCAAATTTTTTACCTTTGAAAGGTGGACGCAAATTGACCCAAAGGTGTCGGCGCGCCCTTTAACCCCAATAAACAAACAATACCTTTGAAAGGTCATAAGTTAGTAGCCGTTGAAGATATTGACTTCAAAATCGATACACATATTTACAACACTTGTGCCTACTATATTTATTCCCCCTACGCCGCGCGGGTTAATGATCACAAACTTGTATTTTTTCAATTACAATTTTGACTCATAATTTTTGACGATTCCGTGATGCAATAAATTCAATTTTTGAAATAGCAGTTTGATAGTACTGTTCATACTTCATTAGCTGATATGTTTTGTTTTCAAAGTTTAGTTATCTAAATGGTGCATTTTATTCAAATTTGTAATGTACGGCCTGATTTGGCTCGAAATCTGTCGGAAGTGACGTCACTATGACGTCATTTTCTCGTGACACATAACCCCCAAATTGTCCTTTTGCTGGCATATGTAAAAATGATGCCCGGTGAGGTACTAAAAGTTTTGCGTCAAAAGCTGCATTCGTTCATGAGATCTTTCAAAATATTCCTCGGGGGGGGGGGGCTAAAAATCCCCTAGTGACTCGCGGTTAAGGAGGCCATTATTTCCCGATTTGTCTCCTTCGATGATGTAAATACGGTGTACCCTTATTTCGTAACTATTGTTTTGCCATCAGAACGGACTTTGGTTTACTGCATGACATGCTATCAGCAGCTTCGACGCATTTCTGGACAATTTATCAAACGATCGCCGTTTTTACCACGCATGTTCCGGCTGTGCCCCAGCGTTTCCTCGACACCACCGCTCACCCGACCTGCCCGTCCATCTCGCCAGGTGCACTACCTGTCCGTGTCGGCGCTGGTGTGGCTGTGGTCGCGTAACGACCTGGCGCGCACGTTCCTGCCGCTGGTGGTGTCGCTGCTGGCCGTGTCGGTGCTGCAGCCGGTGCTGCTGCACCTGGCCGCCGCCGCTGGCCTCGCCGCCTCGCTCCGCCTGCTGGCGCGCGCCGCCATGGACACCGTCGTCGCCGCTGTCACCCTGCAGCTCTTCTCTGGTCTGCTGCGCGAGTCGTACTGAGCTGTAGCTGCTGCGGCAGCTGTGGCTGCTGCTGCGGCTGTGGCTGCTGCTGTGGCGGCTGTGGCAGCTGCGGCGCCTTTGAGGCTGGCTGGCTGGCTGGCCGAGTCGCGCTGGGCTGTTCTTATGGCTGAGTCAGCCAGGCATTGGCAAGGCGACGACTCTATCGGCGACCTCCTTTGATTGCGCCCCAAGGTGATGAGCTGGGGCACGGCTTTAGGTTGGTGGCTCTTGGACAGCGAGCTACCCGACAGACGGCGATGAATGCCGACATCCGGCGGGTATGACTGTCCCTATGAAAGCCGAGGATGCTCGCAGGCCACAGCTACCGGGACATGTGACATCTCTGCGGCGACAAGGTCGGTTGGAGATTCAATCAATTTGTCCCCAGATGTGTTCATTTTTTTTTTGCAATAGCTTCTCGCCAGCACATAATAACATTATATCAAACACGGTCATTACTACGAAACAAATTTGAGCACCAAATACTACCGAACTGCGACGAATATAACGTCTGTTATATCATACCATATGTTCAGTTGGAGTTCGTCTGTTCCCATATCGCATTATGGATATTGGATTTATATAAGTGGTATGCATTTGCGTTGCATGATTGGTATTGAAACGGTGTGTAAAACTGAGTGTTAGTGTGTTGTGAAAGGTTATCAGTGGGTATACTGCGTCGTGACGAAGCCGACATCGCATTTGATTTGTCATTCAGACAAGATATTGTCGATAAATGTCATATCCTTAATATATGGATGTAATCGTTGTTTTGTTTTATTTACTTCGCAAAAATATCGGCTGACGTTGGAGCTGTTAAACATCACAGACATATGGACCATACGTGTAGAAGTCGCCGGTCCCGCTGCAAAGTATCCGAATGCAGGGTAGTTGGTGGGCAAAGCAACGCACTGGGTTTGAAACCGTGCATTGAATGTACGGTAAAATTCCAACCGTGCGGTGTGTGTACCCTGAGCAGGTCGCTGGCCAGGGGCAGGTCGACCTCCGCGCTCACTAGGGGCCCATTAGGCATGTTCAGGGGCCCTTCTGACCCACCCAGGGACCATTTTGGTCTTGTCAGGGATCCCTCTGACCTGCACAGGGCCCTTTGAACTTGCCAGGGGCCCTCCAGCCTGCTCCTGGGGCCCTTACGACCTAGCAAGGGATTGCGCTGGCTACTTTGTCGAACAGACTCAATGGGCCCCAGGGCAAGCTCAGGAGGCCCCTGAACATACTCTAATGGCCCCTGGACAGGCTCGAGAGGCCCCTGAACAGGTTTTTGGGGCCCCTGAGTGAGCTCAATGGGCCCCTGGACATGCTCGAGATGCCCCTGGACATTTTGGGGGCTCCTGGGAAAATCCTTCAGTGTCTCTGAGGTCCCTTTACATGCACCACTGTGCCCCTTCGTCTGGTTTGAGGGATCCTCAGTTACTGGCTTTTTAAAAGCCATTTCGATAATGCAAATGATATCTGGGCGAATCTCGGTGGGCCCCCTGGGCCTCTATTACCCGTAAAGGGGGCAATTGCCTCCTCCTGGCTGCGCCTCTGGTTAGGTCACATAAGTTCGAAATTGATAAATGTAAATAAAAGGCACGTTTCTGGGCAAGTTCCGCCTTAGACATGCAGTGGTTACGTTTATTTGTTCATGGCTGGTCATTATAAAAACGGGAAAAAAAATCAATGAAAACACTGCCATGAGTTCCTATTCATACGTATGAAGCCATAAGTTAGGACAAAAATATAATTTTGACATTTGGCTTAGGAATTGCTATTTGTGGTTCTCTATTATGCATTTCTTTTAATACAATTGCAAATTTGTATTTTGTGAGCATTTTTTGAAGAGGGTAAAACAAATCACAAATCCGAGATTGTTAGCCTTGTTAGCGAAGTCAGGATCTATGCATTACGCATTGCGTGCGTGTTTCGCTAACACACATGACGTGCAAATCAACTTCGCAAGACTTCCGAAGGCTTACAACTACGACTAAAAACCCGCCTTTGCATAAAATATATTCAGTTCAAGGAAAAAATGTACATGAAGTCATGTCACGATTGGCAGCCCCACCCCAGTGTGTCTGAAGTTGGCCAATATTTCATCACGAGGCGGAGGCACCGTCAGTCTTCTCCTTGTACTGAACCGCGCCCTTCTGGATCATCTCTGGAATCTCCACCGCCAGCCACGGTCCCAGCTGTGAAAGGAGGGACAGACTGATCAACTGATGAACACACCCCTCTGGATCATCTCTGGAATCTCCACCGCCAGCCACGGTCCCGCTCCCCGTCGGTGCGCATGTTTGACATTGTGCACCATAAGCCGGCTATTGCCTTCCTTTCAATTATACACCTTCCCACGAAATTTCATTGAAATTGGTCTTGTATTTTAGAAGATTGAATATCTCGATTTTGGCATTTGACCTGACGACCTGTCATGTCACCTTAACGGGAAAATATTGCGTATGCTTTAGATGCGATTCGTCGAGAGCTTTCGATTGTCGCCTTGCGCGTCTCGCTGCGATTATTATTTTGGAAAAGAATCTGCCTCCCCAGCGGGGCACGTTCGGTTCAGAATCTCAGCGAGGAGCGGGGTAACTCAGTATTTAGGCATATTTACCGGGGCCACCATATTTTTGCGGGGCCTACTTAAATGTCAGGGAGGTGGCAAAAATATATGTTTTTCCGACGAGTCACGCGACAACAGAGAGGACTGGCCCCCCTGGCCCCCCTGTGACGCCGACCCTGCAATCAACCCGAAGTCTCTCTGGATTTTTGAGGAGCTTCCTTAAAGGAAATAGTTCACCTTCAACATGGGTTTTGAACTGAGATAGCAGCCCGTGTTGAAAAACCTCTAACTGCAAGTTTTCTGGGTTGAAAGGGCTCTCCAGCCGAATGATCTCCAGCCGAATGAATATATTTGACTTTTTGTCGAAGGATTGTGGGCTTCACACACCTAGGCAGAGGCTATACAGTAATCTTACGCAACTACACATTCGAATCTGATTGGCTGAGCCACGTTTGACGTTGCGGAGAGTACGCATATAGTTTTGATGAAATTAATAGTTTACGTCCTTCTGTCCTGAGTCGGCGCGATGTATGCCTATTTTTGACATTATGAAAAGAAGTTGTATTTGAAAGTATAATCAAATTGTGTTTGAAAAAAACACAATCTAGGGGAATTATTTCCTTTAATTGTCGGGGGGAGATATGTTTGCCCTCTGCCCGACGACAAGAGCGAATGTCGCCTGTTCCCATGTCCTGCCGCTCCTGCAAAAACAAAACGAATGGGATGACTGCAAGTCCACGTAACCTGGCTTGTAGCCTCGCAGTATGTGTCTGCTATTTGGCACATTCGTCAACTACAACGCCTTAGGACCTACTTCCATAGCTTTGAAAAAGCCCATAAATCCAACGGACAATTTAACGTTTCCTTTTCTAGCACGATTTATCTTTACTAGTTATTCTCAGTTTTCACCAAGACTAGAACACTCGGGGTTGTTGCGTCTCTTTATCTGTAGGCTGCCGATTTCGTGACTATTTTCGACCATACACAATACATGTTTATGATCGAAAATAGTCGCGAAATCGGCAGCCTAAATATAAATTTCAGGATAAGCAAAAACATGGTTTCGCCTCCTGCTCTTTCCCACGAGGAGGGGGACAATCTGCCCTCCCCCCCCTCCCGGTGGCGCTGGCCATGACCGTGCTGCTTTTTCGTCGTCGGGCTAATAAAGTTAATTTATTTTGCGTTTTGGCTTAGCCTATTGCCTCGCATCAAGCCATACCAGACAGTTCACTCTGAATTTGGTCAGCTTACCCCGAGTGCCATAGCGTGGGCGATGCCGAATTTCGGCGCGTTTCGGCCCCAGAGCGGCTTAAAGTGGTCGCTGAGACAGATCTTGCCTCCGCGGTACATTTTGGCCGTCTTCCCGTCCAGCTCAGGTAACGCAATCTCAGGCGATGTCGACGGGTAGGTCACAGGAATCTGTGGGTAACAACAGGTTGGTAAGAGGGTAAGATAATTGAATAAGCAAATGTCGCCTAACCTTGATACTCAATGTATCAATCATAATCAACCATCATAATCTCAAATAATGAGCATTGACTATTGAACAACACAAAACTCCGAATTATGCATATATTATAGTACATCTACATAAGCGAGAAGGAATTAATAATTGGGAATAAGTAATGCAACTTTGAAAGTAATATTACATAATTGAACAGAACAAATACACAAATGAGGAATTATATACTTACATCAAATTCCACATCAAATTCATATTTCAATAGCTCATGGACAAACCAGCACTTGCCGAACCACCTGGTTCCTTCTTTGTTTGATTCCAGTCTGAACCAGTCATTATCTTGCTCTTTATTGTTCTGGACATACTGAAATAACAAATGGGTTAGGTAAGGAGGTATTTTCATCTATTTCCCTCAGCCAGTAGACTGATAGCATGTCCTATGATGAATTCCCAAACCGTACATATGCTGGTATATCATGGGAAATCAGTGGTGAGCCTGAAACTATTAAGGAGTCCACTAGCGGATCTAGATCGGCAGTTTGTGGCGGTCGGGGAGGGGGGGGAGCATCACCCCAAAACAGTTTCACAAAATTGCAAGAAAGCTAGTCAGATTTCGCTCCCTTATGCATTGCTTTGCTAGACGCTTTGAAATAAACTTTCCTTGGTAAAATATGCGTAGATGTCCTTATACATCAGGAAAAGTGTAGATTTGCGCCGATTTCAGGCGGTTGGGGGGGGGGGGGGGGCATTTGCCCCTGATGCCCCCCCCCCCCACCTCCCCCTGGATCTGCCAGTCAAGGAGTCACGCCTCTTCCCTCTCCATTTTAGTATCCAAGAGATACAACGGAGATGAAAAGGGAAAATGTAAGCCAAAATAACTAATATTTACACCACACAAAGTGAGCAAAAGTTAAGACACCAAAATTCCTGGAAGCAGCCACGAGCATTGAGCATACTCTTTTGAGTCTCACTGTCTCTTGACCCGCGCGGCGTAGAGGGGGATAAATTTTACCCCCCTTTCGGTTTTGTCAATAACTTGAAAACTATGACAGATAGTGACATCGAATTGTAAGTGCCTTATGCAGCATCAATTTGACGTCATCCCAAAAATGGCACTGGAAATGATACAGAACTTTGGAAGATAATGTCGTTTTAATGACGTCATGTCATGCCATTTTGGGTGGCAAAACGATCAATGTTTGATAAATTGTAGAAAATAAAGCTTTAAAGCAAATTTCCAACGAAAAGCTTCAAAAGAAAGGAAATGATATTTTCTACAAAATGGCTATCTCGGATTTCCAAATTTAGGGGTTTTTGACCCCTCAAAATCCTACAAAATCGAAATTTTCAAGATATCCAAAAACCGGAATAAACGTGAGAGAAACAAGTATACCTTAACCAAATACCTAAACCTAAACAAAATTTCAAAGCAATATCTGTATTTTTCCGTGACTGATTGTTCCCAAAGTATAACCTAACCTAATGACGTCATTTTTTAAGTAATATTTTTGGATTGTTTTGACCAGATACAAATAAATAAATGCCATTGCTTTACTTATGACACAAAACTGGTCTAGAAATATGCCTTGTTTATTCATATGAATTAGTTTCAGATTTTGACCTTAGATGACCTAACCTTGACCTTTTTTGGCGTTAGGTTGTGAAAATGGCTGCTTCTATCGAATTATACGTGTAAAATAATAAGCCCTAAAACATGTGCCGTAAGACTTTCGTAGACCTCTTGGTAACAGTGACTTTTTGTGACCTGATCTTGACCTTGACCTTCGCTTACAATTTCACTTTTACTTAGCCCGAGCCCCACTGAGCCTCTGCATTTCCCTCGCCCGACTGCGAGGGGGGGGGGTGTTTGAACACCCCTCTAACTCGGCTACTATGGCACGTAGACAAAAAAAAACACACACACACTGTTCGAACCGTTATCAAAAATAATTTCGAAACCATTTCAGATTTTTTCGCTCACGTCAAAACTCAGGTCACCAGAGGTCATCGAAGGTCAAATTTTCCAGTTTTAGGACAAGGCTCCAGAAACCCCCAAATAGCTCGGAAACTATGCTATCTAGAAACAAACGACTCAAAAGACAATCGCTAGCCATTGAAATTTGCAATCACACCCACAATGTCCTAGGATTGGGCAATTTGGGTGGAAAATGACACCCTATCGATACTACTTTTCCCGAATTTTACAGTGAATTTTCCACTCCTTGCATTGGATAAATGCAACCCTGTTACTGATTTATGGATGTTATGATATTGACAGTCTGTGGAGGGAAAAACAGGTACAAATTGGCAAAGGTAATAACTATTTCTGGTGAGAATAAAGCATATCATGTATATTTTTGTTTAATTTTCCACTCTCTATTCTTATTTTTAGATCAAATTGTCCACTCAACACCCCAGCTCCAAACCGAATCTAGGACCCTGCGCACCTATTTCCTCAAATTGACCTCAGGTCAATAGTTTAGGCTCTAAAGGTCATTCAAGTCAAAGATGCTGATTTTTGGCAAAAAATATTTTCGCAAATAACTTCTTGCCTAATAAAGATAACGCAATACTGTTAACGCCATCGTGCTCGTCTCGTCAAGACGTTTTTTCGTTATCTCGATGATAACGCAATACTGTTACGCCATCGTGCTCGTCTCGTCAAGGCGTTTTTTCGTTATCTCGATAAAACAGGAGGGGGGTGTTCAACCTCCCCCCAGTGAGGCACGGGTAAAATGCAGGAGATGCAGTATACCTTTGAGAACTTTATGGTGCATTAATAGTTCTTAATCTTTATTGAAAAGCATGAAACCATTTAACTCAGGATAACTCTATTTTGAATATGACCTGACCGGACTGACATTATGACCTAACTTTGAAAAAATCGAGTATGCATTATATTCGTCTCATTGAGAGCTTCCGATCGCCGTTTTGCGCGTCTCGCTGCGGTGACGGTCATTGGTTCGGAAGATACGAGGGGGGTAAATTTACCCCCTCGTACGCCGCGCGTTCGTCTGAAGACCCCTACGCCGTGCCGGTTAACCCGCGCCCCGCTGGGCTTCAGCCGAACACGTCCTGCGGGGGGGGTGGAGGTGGAGGGCATATTCTGTCCCCCTCGTTATCTTCCGAACCAATCACCGCAGCGAGACACGCAAGTCGGAAATCGAAATCTCCCAATAAGACACATATAAAGCATACGCAAAGTTGTCAAAATAAGGTCATAAGTCACGTTGATGTCAAAGGAAAACAAAGTTTTTGGGCCATACTTTCCATTCAATACTTAGATTGCGAGTATTATCGCACAAATAAATGGCTCTCAGAGGTAAAATGCATCTCCCACATGAGCAAAAGTGAAATTGTAAGCAAAGGTCAAGATCAGGTCACAAAAGGTCACTATGCATAAATATCTCCAAAAGTCATGCAACATATGTGTTCTGGGTTATTTTACACATAATTAGATAGTGGCAGCCATTTGCACAACTTGAGCCCAAATATTGGCCCCCAGGTTGAGGTCAGTTCACAAAAGGCTGAAATGTGAAATTATAGGCATGTTCCTAAACCAGTTTTGTCTTAGCAATAGCAATAGAGGTGGAACTTATTGGTCTGTATCTGGCCCAAGGCTATATAAACCATCTGGCCACTAAAAGCAAAAATCAGAAACAACTTTTACAAATTATGTCATGAGTTATGCATATTTAGGGAGCCATAAGTCAGTCAAAAAATAAAGATATTGCTGTGAAATTTCGTTTGAATATTGCCTGTATTTGGTTCTCCAACATATATTCTGTTTTAAATATCTGCAAAAACTTTTGATTTTGCTTTTTCCAGAAAAAAACATCGATATTAGGGGGTCAACAATTCAAATTTACAGAAACACAAGATAGGCATTTTGGAGAGAATGTTGTTTTCTTTCTTTTCACATTTGTATATTTACAACTTGCATCAAAAACCGATTTATGTGGTTTTTCAAACATTTGTTCTTTTTCACTGAAAATGGCATGACATGACATCATTACAAATTCAATACCTCTCAAAGTATTACATCAGTTTCATTGAAATTCTGTGGTAAGGCATATAATTGATGTAGCATAAGTACCTGAAAGTTTCACATCAGTCATCAATCATCAATATCTATCATAGCTATTAAGTTATTGAAAAAATCCAGGAATGGGGATCAGATTTTGCCCACAGTGGGGCACAGGTAATGTGTCAATCCTCTTCTGAAAAGACCATATTCCAACCTTTTAAAGGTCCACTATGCCCTAAAAATGGCATTCCTACCTTTAAACATCCCAATTCTGAATTCAATGAAAAAGGCACCCAAGATCCAAAAGCAATACAAAAGTATATGACAACATGGGCCAAGAATGGACAGAGCTGTTGACTTGATTGAGTATTGAATTTGCAAAATGTTATCAACATATAAATACTTTGGAGTTTGGTATTTGAGTGGTTCTCCTGTCATCAAAGTTAAGATATGTTGAAGTCTACGCGCCAGTGTGAATTAATAAATTTCACACAGGGTCAATAAAACAATTTCTTTAGGACTGAGGTCCTAAAGAAATTATATCAGCCTAAGTGTGGTATTTATTTCATCATGTCTACCTCCGTCTTGAAAACTGCGTAAACAAAATTTGGTAAAATGTAAAAGCCCAGCAGGCCGAAAGCTTTGACCGATTCACTAAACATTGATTTTCTGAGAGCTGAAAACCTTTTACCACACGCTCGCGCTAATGCTAAGAACATACTGAGACATATGGTAATGCCACTGCTTACCTTGATCAGCGCCTGATACTCTTCTTTTAGCCTGGTGACCCAGAGATCTTTATCTCTTGGTCCTGCCTTGGTTTTCAGGAGAGGTATGGCAGTAAGTTCCTTCTTTGTAACTGCATCAACCATTGTGACTTAATAAAAATATTAACCCAGTATATCCTCCTCAGCCGTCTTGTAAGCCGTGTGTTGTGTTGTAGTTACTGTGTGCTTTCTCTCCCACTCAGTCAGCATAGACACGTGTTCAACTTGAACTACCGATGGTATCCGATATCCAAAACATCATTTGTTGATTGGTTAGTTTCTGCGCTGGTAAGGAATGACGTCATATATTATCGTTTTTAAGCTGTGTACGAACAGCCTTCTGCTGAATTCGTGGCTGTGACAAAAATGAACGTCTAGCGACGAAATATTTGTTGTGTATATTCAGCGGCCAGCGGTAGCGGATGTTGAATTGGATGCCGGCAGGATGTATTAAAAATTACTTATATTCATTTTAGATTCATTAATTTGTAAGTAAGCTATGGTGTAATAAGGCATAAACACAGAAGGAAGTTAATTGACCTCAATTGAAGTCTTAATCATGGCTGCAAGTCTGCGGGAAAAGCAAGTTGGTAAGTTCTGTGCCAATGTTTATGTCAATGTTGCTGTTAAGTTAGTTATGTTGAACTAGAGTTAAGTATTTTTTCTCTGTATTCCTATTTAACTGTCAAGTTTAAAGCTGATGCCTAAAAGTACTGAGGTCTTTTCACTGTCATTGTGGTTTGATCATTAACCAAAAACTAAGCCCCTGCAGTCTGCACCTATTTCAGTTGGATAAAAGTCCAATATTCAAACACGTCTGAATCTCAGACATTTCATGCTATCAGAATGCAGATGTTACCGATGCATTGTTTACATTCTGATAGCATGCAAAGTCTGAAGATAGGACATGTCCGGGGGTTACAGCAGTTGACCCTGTAGGGTAGACAACTGTAACACCAGACATGTCCTAACACCATAATGTTAATGCTGTTGGCAATGTAGACTATACTGATGCACTACATCATCAATAGCATGAAAATTCCAGTGTTGTTAGGCCATGTCTGGTGCTATGGCTTTTACCCTGTCATCACAAGCAGGCATCCTCCAAACCTTGGATGCCTGTGAGCCACTTGAGCTTCTCCCTATGCAACTCAATCCTGTAGTTGCTCCAGTCACTTTTCCCAATCACAGGAATTGCAGGTCACTGCAGTAGTGTAATGTCATACCTAATTTTTGCCCCATCCCTACCTTCCATCTGCACAGATATCTGGTTTGCTGTGTTCTGTCGATTACAGCTTGATCTGTTCTGGTCTCTATTTGTTTGACCTTTCTGTTCATAGAAGTTAGCATTTTGGAGATACTTTGTAATGATGTAGTTATACTACTGTCAGAAGCTTGGCAGATACCCATGACCTACTTTCATGTTGCATTACAATATGGTATGCAGGATAAAATACAGTAGCATCAGACAAGTTAAAATACCAGACTTTTCATGCTGTTGGTGATGTATTGGCATCTTGGGTGTTTCATCACCAATGGCATTACAAGTCCAGTGTTGTTGCATGTCTGGCATTGTAATAGCTTATGAATGGTACCTACCTTGTTGTTTCACTTCATGGGCGCCAATACTATTTGTTGCGGCCCCTTAAGCCCTAATCATCATCATCATTGTTTCACTTCTTTTGTATATCTAAGCAGCTTTCAAGCTGCTGCTTTTTTAGTTGGCTGTAACAACTTTATTTATTTATGCATGTTTGTTTGGGACAATTCAGACTGTAACTGTATGAGTTGCCAACCTGACTCAATTAAGCCATAAAATTAATAGTCTCTGAAACTAGAGAGTGGAATTCCCTAATGTATCTCACTTAGTGGAACTTCTTATATTTTGTATATTTATTTTAAGTGATTTGTAAGATTCAATGAAAGGCAACATTGCACTTGGTTTTAAATGCCTACTTTTGTCATATTGCCAAAATTTGTGAAAATAATTTAATACATTTTTATTTCATGAATTTGAACCAAATATAGACAGATCTAGTCAGTGTTCAATCTCTCCTTGTCTTGCTTGCGGATGGTTGATTTCTCTGGTCCAGCAAACTGTTAAAAAATGATTATTGACATTTTGATTATGCTCAGTAGTTAAACCATACAATGAGGTGCTATGGTCCCCAGGTGCTATATACTACCTTATTATTTAACATTCACGAATGTCAAGTGAGATGCATGCCTTCCATTTAGTTTGTTTTTACTTCGTGGTTTTCTTATACTTTGACTTTACTTTTCTTTCCTTTTCAGTGGCCATCAAGAAGATTCTGAACTTGAATGCACCCCTGGTGAACTCATCTACATCAGAACCTGTCTGGAAGGTTCTGGTGTATGATAAGTATGGTCAGGATGTCATCTCACCTGTTATGGCTGTGAAGGAGCTCAGAGAACTGGGAGTCACTCTTCACATGTGAGTAACGCAACATTATATTACCCTCATAACTGTGCATAGCTTTCAACTTTATACCTTCGTTCTTCATCTTATTTTCTTCTTAAAGGAAATAGTTCACCTTGGATTTTTTTGCAAACACAATTTGATTTGATTTTCAAATGCAACTTCTTTTCATTATGTCAAAAATAGACATACATCGCGCCGATTCAGGACAGAAGGACGTAAATTATTAATTCATTCAAAACTATATGCGTACTCTCCGCAACGTCAAACGTGGCTCAGCCAATCAGATTCGAATGTATGTATAGTCGCGTAAGATTACTGTATAGCCTCTGCCCAGGCGTGTGGGGCCCACAATTGCCTCTGCCCAGGTGTGTGAGGCCCACAATCCTTCGACAAAAAGTCAAATATATTCGGCTGGAGACAGTGTCAGAAAAGTGGTTTAACGATCTAAGTTTGCATTTTGTTTCGCCAGTGGCAGAACGTTTTTTTAAATGCGTATACCAGTAATTTTTGCGTAATTTTGATACCCGTGTATACGCAACCTATTTCATATATGCCAAAACATCCATATATAATAGATTTATCTGAGGTCATAAAAGGTCATCAGCTGTCAGCATTGTTGTGCTAATAGCTATGGTAGAATAAAGATAGAGAGGATCGGATGACACCAATATGTTTGTCTCGTCGAGGCGCGTCGCCCCATATGCAGCATGACACCTACCTGGGTCACCAAATGACTGAC
Organism: Semibalanus balanoides; assembly: GCA_014673585.1. Lineage (NCBI taxonomy): Eukaryota > Metazoa > Arthropoda > Thecostraca > Balanomorpha > Balanidae > Semibalanus > Semibalanus balanoides. The sequence continues at coordinate 16,160 of VOPJ01006617.1, forward strand.
CAGAGCTCAAATTTATCAGTTGACCTAAACAGGTCCAGCTATTAACATGTTTCAAACGCCTTGACCGAGACAAACACGATGACGTCAAAAATATTTCCCTGTCTTCTGTAACGTGAATGTATCACGAAAAACAGCAGTGCCAAAAAATACCTTTTTACCTTTATAGGGGCGTCGCCACAGGGGACGGGACGGGGGGACACCGTCCCCCCCCAGCCGTTAGGCTGGGATATCCCCTCCAGTTTCTGGCACAGTCTCCCCAGGTAACTTATGTTCAATAAACTGGTATATGATGATGATGAGATTAGCTGCACTTCACTCGGAAACAATGCATTTTTCAATATCGTATGCGTTTGGAAAAGCATGTGCTCGGCCTTTTCCCCTTTTGAATTTTTTCCCTTTTGGTTTCACTCGGAATTAATAAAAAAACTTTTATGCGGACATGTTAGCAAGTCTGCCCTGCCCAGCTCCGAAAAAGGCAACGCGAACGCAAAGACGCGAACATCGGCACCCGGAACCTGCTCCCATGTCCCAGCTTGCTGGACGAAATAATATAGTGGGAACCAGGCCAGACCATCTCCCAGAGCCATCCCCCAAGGCCCAGACTCCTCCAGATCACCTGACCATTTTATGACGTAAAATTAAGGGCTGGCCTCTCGCCTTTTCAAATTGATACACTGTTACCAGCACTGGCGGATCCAGTGGGCATTTAGAGCCATGCCCCCAGGCATAAAGTGACCTGTTTGCCCCCCCAAACGATGAAGGCTCACAAGAAAAAGCATTCGGTTATCATGTATCATGGCTTTGCTTTAGGAGAAAACTGTACAAGTTAACAATTGACAATAAAATAACACTTATGTCGAAATGCTTTTGCAGCAGTCAAAATCCATCCTATCGCAGTAAAAACAAAAACTGGACAATTTCACGCCGCTTTGAGCAAGTTTCGCAATTGCTTATAACAATTTGTCTTAACCAACTTATCCTCACAGCGAGGCCCACCGTCTACTATTTCTGGTTTATCGCAAACCCGTAAAATTTCGCGCCCCGCGCGCTAATAATGTAAGTAGTACTACTATAAGCTGGAAATTCATATTGAAATGCTGCAAAAAGAAACCTTTTTTTCATTCACTGACCCCCAACTAAAAAACTTCCGGCACACCTCATGAGTCGGTTTGAGATAAACATTATTACTGCTTATATGTATATATTCCGTAGCATGTATGCTACAAAATATTGCGATTTTGCGTTTTTTATGCTTTTTAAGCTATTTTTTTTAATGACCGGCCCATATTCAGGGAGAAAAAAATGGGGTACCTTTTTGCCCAAAAAGTTGCCCCAAAACCGACGCCTGGATCCAACAGTGTCCGTCCCCCCCCCCACTCAAAATATCGTGGCGACGCCCCTGCCTTTGATGACCTCTGGACAGTGTCCCAAGATTCTATTTTGGCTTGGGTGTCAGAGTGGAAAATTTGAGCCCAAAAGGACCTTGAGAGTGGAAAATTACGTAGAAAATGGTACGATATTGGTTACTGTTTTGAATATAAAAGCAGCGGTTTTCATTGAAATCATGTATTTTTAGTAATTATTTATTTAAATCAGAATCGATATCACAATTTATATTTTGGGAGTGGAAAATTCATTCCACCATGAGAGTGGAAAATTATTCACAGTTGGGTGTCATCTCCCACCCAAATCGACAAATTTTGGGACACTGCCTCTGGAGCCTTAACTATTGACCTTATCTTAATTCTGAGGACATGGTGCTGGCGATTGCATTTTTCAAGGGTTTTTATTGTCCTCCTCGCCAATGTAGAAGGGGGTTGAATGCCACCACTCAGTTTTTCCGGAATAACTCACATAGTTTTCAACCGATCGCAATGAAACTTTGATCACCCTACTTTGCAACAATTTGACACATACTCTGAAGATATTGAATTTTTACCCGCATGAACCATGACCTTTGACCTGTTTCTCAAGGTCGTCTTTGGCGAAACTGGCGTCCCGTAAGTACGATCCTTGAAACATGTGCAGGTCTTTCAGGAGCATATGCAAGGTGTTTATAGGTGACAGTTGTGGGGTTCTGCAGAGATTGAGATCTCGATTGATCTTTTCAGCAGGTCAACCGTAGGTCACTGACGCACCGTGACCTCATGTTCTGTTTTGTTTTGTCTATTGCAGTGCAGTTGTGACCCTGATTTCAATTATGGGATCCATTTTACATAATTATATGTTCCTTTGGGGTCATGCGCTGCTAATGGTCAACCGAGGTCATTGACCTCAGATGACCTGACATGAACATTTTTTTAAATTTAGCAGTTTACATGTCATTTTGTGATGCTGATTTCAAATTTGGCGTCTATTTAGCATTCTAAGATGTTCTTTTACGATTTTAGCTCGATATGTATCAATTTTTTTACACAATTACGATTTGATGACATTTTGGCTTTGACATGACATCAGAGCTCACTTAATGAACCAAGACCTTAAAATCAGATGTCAATGGCTTTCTCTCGTCACAAGTAGCACGCTCGTTTTTAATCGAAGCTCTAGCTCAATTAGGGCCAAACGCCAAGTGGGGGTCGTACCCTACACTTCTCGCAGTGATCTTGCCTACAACGGGCGAGGTTAACATGACCCCGATGACGATGGTATCGGTGGCGGGTTGTAATATGAATACACATTTTTGGAAGGTTTAAAAAGTTTTTTGGTTTAGTTCCGAGGAAAAGAGCCAGTGTTCCTTTTCTAAATCACACCTGCAAGAAAATAAGATGTTGAAAATTTGGGAGGTTCGTTCTTGCACAGTTTTTTTTGGCAATTTGTGTCGCATCACTGTCAACGTTCGCAGCCATTTTTTTGGAAAAGTCAAGTCTGCAGTCTTATTGTGTATCCTAGTCAGCCAGTTGCACCCCGCAACTAAACATCATCCTTTACCGTCAATATTTTTCATGTAACACAACCTTCCAAGTCAAGAAAAATGGAGAAGCGGGCCACTTTTCTGACACTGGCTGGAGAGCCCCTTTCATGCCCAGAAAACTTGCGTTAGGGTTTTCAACACGGGCTTACAAAACTGCTATCTCAGTTCAAACCCATGTTGAAAAGTGAAACTATTTCCTTTAACTTAGCTCGTAACTGTTTTTTGCCAATGTTTGAACAAGCCTTTTCGAATGATATCTTGAAATAAAACTGAACACTGCCTATTCGTGTACCAGTAAGCGAGTCGCCTATTGTAGTCAGCTGCAATCACAGTGTGCTCTGAGCGTAACATTGTCACAAGTACTCAGGGCCAGCAGTGTACCACAGCTCCCTCTTCCCCACTGACCCCACCCATCTCTCTCCTCTCTCCATGAACCGGCGCACGCTCTCTCTCCCTCTCCCACTGACCGCCACCCATCTCTCTCCTCTCCCACTGACCGCCACCCCTCTCTCTCCCTCTCCTCGCCACTGACCGCCCACAACATACACGCTCTCTCCTCTCCCCAATGACCGCCACCCTCTCTCTCTCCCTCTCCCACTGAACCGCCTACCCATCTCTCTCGCCTCTCCCACTGACCGCCCACCCTCTCTCCTCTCACTGACCGCCCACGGCATCTCTCTCACTCTCACCACTGACCGCCACCCCTCTCTCTCCTCACACTCAACATCTACCACTGACGCGCCCCCATTCTCTCCCCTCTCCACTGAACGCCACCTCCTCTCATCTCCCTCTCCACTAACCGCCACCCATCTCTCTCCCCCCTCTCCCACTGACCGCCACCCCTCTCTCTCCCTCTCCCACTGACCGCCACCCATCTCATCTCCTCTCCCACTGAACCGCGCCACCCTCTCTCTCCCTCTCCCACTGACCCGCCCCCTCTCTCTCCCTCTCCCACTGACGCGCCACCCATCTTCTCCCTATCCACTGACCGCCCACCACCTCTCTCTCCCTCTGCCCACTGACGCCAACCCATCTCTCTCCCTCGTCCACTGACCGCCACCCCTCTCTCTCCCTCTCCCACTGACCGCCACCCATTCTCTCCTCTCCCCACTGACGCGCCAACCCTCTTCTCCCTCTCCCACTGACCGCCACCCATCTCTCTCCCTCTCCCACTGACCGCCACCCCTCTCTGCTCCCCGCAGGCCGCTACACGCGCCGCGTAACACCGTACCGGACGCCCCAGCCATCTACCTGTGCGTGCCTAGCGACGAGAACCTGCGGCGCATCTGCCAGGACCTGGCCGACAATGTGTATGACTCGTACTACTTCAACTTCCTGGCGCCGATCTCGCGTCAGAAGCTGGAGGACTTGGCCACGGCCGCCCTCCAGGCCAACTGTGCGGCCTCAGTCAAAAAGGTCCGGCGGAGCGTAATTAATCGCGGGGTGGGATGTGTTGAGACGGTGGAAGGTTTGCCAGGAAGCTCTGATGAAATATGTCAGGGCAGTGACAGGTTTGTCAGGGAGCTGTTTTATCCAAATATTTTAAAGTTTATCCTAATCGGACCATGCAACAAGATTGCTTATAAGTCTCACCTACTCAGGTTTGCTCCAATGAATTCAAAATGTATTTTGTCGTGCTTCAGCCGTGTGTGCGTTTCGGGGCATGTTTGTAAATGAAGATAACTAGCAGTATGGATCAGCCTGTTGCAGAAGACGAATTGCCAAGGGTTGTTGATCAACACGTTTCTATCTGCGTTGACGATCGGCGCAGGGTCATGGCATGGTAAACTGTCACGTCTGTCGGTAGGTGTTCGACCAGTACGTGCACTTCATCTCGCTGGAGAAGGACATGTTTGTGCTGCGTCACCATGACAACGAGACCACCTCCTACTATGGTACGGAGTGTGGCGATCTGCCGAGCCTGACGATTACTGCTCTTGAGTGCTGCTCTTTATCAGCTGATGGTTCAGAATTAGTGAATGAATGAGTAATATTGAAATCTGATAGTTGTCAATCATTATCTTGAACTACTTTTTGTATAAATGCATGCCTTTTCTAGTGTTGTGGTTAAGCATATTGTGCCAGTTTACCATAAACAGTAATGACATGCTTGGTTCTGATTTTCAGCGCTGAACCGAGGTGACGTGAAGGATACTGAGATGGACGTCATGATCAACAACATGGTGGACAGCTTGTTCGCCGTCTGCGTCACGCTAGGTATCTAACCGTGCTCTGCTTATTCCCTGAGTAAACGTAGGACGAACGATTGAGTGTTCTGATTACGGGTTAATTCCGCACTGGACACATTTTTACGGTGGCTTATGTTATCCATATATGTCCAATGGCCAGACCAGACATCTCAGCACAATCCGCTCTGGTCTATCGGGTGTTTGCAGTAGTTTGCAACATTCTGTCGTTCCCAGTCTCTCCGGACAGCACATGGGTTGCCGATAAAGTTCCGCGTCAGTCCGGCCTTGTCTCTGTCGTACGCCTCTGGTTCTGCTCGTTCTCTGGAAATCACACGGCACCGTATGGGCACCGGTGCCCGATAATCGTCCTGACCACGCCTGTCTGGTGGACGCCTGCTGTTCCGTTCTCTCGGATCAAGGGCACGGTCTGCCCGGATAATCAGCTTCCTTCTCTGTCTCTGACGCCTATCCTGCTGTGATCCCGTTCTCCGGCTCAGCACTCTGGTGCCGCGAATCTTCGGTACAGTATAGCTTGTAATCCGCCGTGTCCGTCGCTGTCTGCGACGCCTATGCTCGCATCACATGATTCGTGTCGTTATCTCTCGACACGGCACCTATACCCCACGGCGTTGTGATAATCTGCTGGCTGTCTGTGAGGCCTTGACTCCTCTCTCTCGTGTACAGCACAGGTGCGATAATCGACATGTCCTCTTGTTCCGTCGACGCCTCTGGTTTCCGCTTCCTTCCGGTCAGCGCAACCTGGGTGTCTCAGATTAATATCCGCTGGTCCTTCCTGACACACCAGTGATGTGTGACGTTCCTCCACCTGTCCGGGTCTTCCTCGAGTGTCTCCGCACAAGGGCACGGTGCCCGAATAATCCCCGCTGTCGCTCTGTCTGTCCGGACACCGCCCTCTGCGTTTCTCGGTTCTCCGCCACTAGGCACCAGGGTCTGTCCGATCATGCGGCCTGTTCTCTACTGTCTGTGAAACGCCTTCTCGCGTTTCCGTCCTTCTCCGGCTCAGGCCCCGCGCGGATAATCCCTCTGTTCCGCTACGTCCTGTCGACCCACCTTCGCCTTGCTGTGCCTATCTCTCGCGCAACAGGCACTCGGGTTGCCGTAATCGCCGCTGTCGTATGTCGTGTGACGCCTTTCTGTGTTGCCGTTTTCCGGACAGGCACGGTGCCCGAATTAATCCGCTGTCTGTGACACCTGTGTGCCGTTCTCCGGTCAGGCACGGTGCCGATAATCCGCTGCCCGCTGTCTGTGACGCCTCTGACTCCGTTCTCCGGTCAGGCACGGTGCCGATAATCCGCTGTCACTGTGACGCCTTCTGTTGTCGATCGTTCACTTCGGAACAGGCACTCTCGGTGCCGATTAACTGGCGCGCCTGCTCCGCACTTGCGTCTCTGTGCGCGCCTCTCTGTCGTGTCGCTTCTTCGCGACAGGCTCACTGTGTGCACCTGATTAACTCCGCTTGCATTCCGCATTGCTCTTCTGTACATACTCTAGTCTGTGCCGTCTGCTCACCGGTTCCGAGGCATCCGACACGCCCATGGTGACCCAGAATAACTCCACTCTGCCCGTCCTGCCGTCTGCTGACACCTTGTCGTGCCCGTTCTCCGGGGCCACAAGGCATGCTGTGTCGCCCGACTAATCCGCTGCCTTCCGTCCCCTGTCCTGGTCGACCGCCTCTGGTCCGGTTCTCCGGTCAGGCACGGTGCCGATAATCCGCTGTCCCCGTAACAACGCGGCGGAGATGGTGGCCGAGCGGCTGGACCGGCGGCTGCGGGAGAACGTGCGGGACGCGCGCAGCTCGCTGTTCAGCGGCGATACTCTGGCCGGCGGACAGTACGCCTTCCAGCGGCCGCTGCTGGTCGTGCTCGACAGAAACGTGGACATGGCTACGCCACTGCACCACACCTGGAGCCAGTACCACGCGCCTAGCCACTGTACTACAGTGCTGACGTATGATCTGTATTCCTCACATTTGTACACATCCATCCGGGCCTTGGCTCGGAGCGCTGCGACCTCGCATTTGCTCTTCGGCTCCGTCATAATCAGCTCCGATCTCCCCAGGAGGGGCCACCGATCAGGATCATCTGCCACCTCTGCAGCCTCCACTCTGAAGGTAACTGGAACCAGCAATTGTTGCCCACTCACACTCGGTCATGTCGGACGTTGTGACATGGTACCTATCAGACACTGAATTTTTCTGAGATTTAGCCATATATTTCATTTCTCCAGTTATTACCTCATAAGTTGCTGAGATATTTCATATTCGCCAAGATCAGTATTGCATCACAAAATTATTTGTATTTGCCATAGGGGCTTTCGCGACTAGAAGCACTACCCTAGCTCCCCTAGCTATTACACTGCTAGCATATATCGTTATTCGTTAGCGCTGGCCAATTATTAGACAACAGCTTGTGCACGCTTGCAGAACAGAGCTTCGGCTTCCATTCAACATTATTCGCATGGGAAATTTATTGTCTTAGGTGCGCCATTCTAGATAACATTTTTTTTTGCTCTGTTTAAAGTGGCGAACGTTTATGTATATCGAAACAAAACAATATGCAAAACAGAATATTAGTAAAATTTCAACTAAAGGGACGTGAAATACGTGATTACGTATGTTACCTGTAAGTAGACGTGAATTTTATGGTATCCAGTAGTCAAACCAATATCTTCTTACCGTAATAAAAATATATTTGACATTTCAAAAGAGTAAGCACACTTCCTTCAACATCAGCGGCCACGCCAGAAATACCATTTTGCCATCACCACTCAGATATATAGGTAAGCAATTGCTTCTACTCAGTAGTGCACACATAAACACGATCTTATAAATGATCTGATTCTGTTTCAGCTCGTTGTATTTCGAAAATTTCGTTTTCATGCATGACTTTGACAAAATGCATCCTAGCAATACCTTGCGCCATGCACTACGCTCTATCACACACGAACGTTCCGATGAACAGCACCTGTGTGGCCACTCGAACCTCCCATCAGCGGCGCGGTTGCCTGTTCGTAACGCGGTTGGCGTGTCTTCACAGGCGCTGGCCCATGACGTGCTGGACCTGCGGCTGAACCGGGTCACCGTCGAGGAGACCACCGGTGAGGAGGAGCGTAGACAGACCAAGACCAAGACGTTCGACCTGGCGCCGACAGACGAGTTCTGGCAGCAGCATAAGGGCAGGTCAGTGACGCCACGCACACACGACAAGGCTGATCAGTGCAGAGATGCTATGCCTGACGGAGGATGTTACTGATTGTAGTGTGTACAACCGGCGGCCTGTTGTGCGCTCTGTCAGTCTGCTGTAGGATGTGACGTCACTGTCTGTGTGTGCTGTCAGTCTGCTGTAGGATGTGACGTCACTGTCTGTGTGTGCTCTGTCAGTCTGCTGTAGGATGTGACGTCACTGTCTGTGTGCGCTCTGTCAGTCTGCTGTAGGATGTGACGTCACTGTCTGTGTGCGCTCTGTCAGTCTGCTGTAGGATGTGACGTCACTGCCTGTCTGTGTGTGCCGTCAGTCCGTTTCCGATGGTGGCCGAGGCGGTTCAGGAGGAGCTGGACCGGTACCGGGCCTCCGAGGGCGAGGTGAAGCAGCTGAAGCATGCCATGGGTCTGGACGGCGAGACGGACGAGGCCATCAGTCTACTCTCGGACAACACGGCCAAGCTCACGTCGGCCGTCAGCTCACTGCCCGAGCTGCTCGAGCGCAAACGGCTGATTGACGCGCACACCACCATCGCCACCGGTAAGGTGCGGGGTGGGCCTGACGCCGGCGCAACGTGGCTCGCTGTCTGATAGGTGTTGAGTGAGTTGTGTACGGCGATGATTTAGGCGTCGTCGTGACGCTACCAAGTCGATGGTGTTGGCCGCAATGGTTTCTGTTGTTGATGTTCGCATATTTGAGTGAGAGAAGAAAATATGTGAGATTAGTTTTCAATTGAATAGCTGAAAATGTGGAAAGACATCTCTCCTGATATGCTTGACACCATAAATCGAAAATAATTAAAGGTGAGGTTTTCTAACTTGCGAATAATAAGCAACCCCCACTTAAGTGCACCACAGTACTAACGACAATCGCCTCAGCACCGTCCTCCTTATGACATCGTCCCCTCCCCCCGCCCGTCGCCAGCAATCCTGGAGCACATCAAGCGTCGCAAGTTGGACGCCTACTTCGAGACAGAGGAGAAGCTGTTGTCGCGCGCGGCGCCGGAGCGACCGCTGGTCGAGCTGCTGCGGGACTCCGAGATGGGCACCNAGTGACGTCACTAAATTCGATAAAGCTCGAAAAAATTTCGACGATTTTTTCAAAATTTGCATTGAAGACGCCAAATTTGATGTAGGATAAGGTAACCGAAGTTTGGCGTTGATAGCGCTGTTCGTTTGTGAGCTATTGTGAAAATCCATGAGGGGGGCGTTTTTCGCCCCCCCCCCCCCAGCCAATGGCGGGGGGCCATACACTCAAATACCTCAGTTTTGACCTTTGACCTGACCGTGACCTGACATATGACCTTTATTTGATTATTTTAAGTTGGCTTTAGATTCTTCTCATTAACCCTATTAGTGGCAGGCTCCCGGCTACCCCTATTAGTGGCAGGGGGGGGGCAATATTCGGCCCCCCCACCGGAGATCTCGAGATCTACCCGTCCGATTTTCCAAAAATCAACGGTGGGGTCGATTCACCTTAAACATGACTACATTTCTAAAAAAGGATGTATACTCTTAAATAGGGGCGCGCCAACGGGGGGCCAAAAAAGTACAAAAATTATAGGTATTTTTGATCCAATACAGCTGCCATGTTTATCAACCGATTTTTAATTCAAGTCAAGCATTGATCGATAGATATTGAGTACGAAATTGATATCTGATGACGATTGTTAAAAATTCAAAAATCATAGGCTTGTGCAGGTCACTAAATTGGGGGGCGAAGTAAAAGCGTAATTCAAACGTTTTTTTTGATGGCTTTTTCTGAACAAATGCAATAGTTCGTTATTTTTACATCATACAAAATAGTTTATTAAGGCATATTTTTGTTACCATAGGCCGGTGCAGGTTAACGAAAAAGGTAGGTTCAAATATACAAAATATGAATCAGCAGTCATGCATCTACCAGCGGAAAATAAATTAGTTACTGGTCATAGATAATTACATTTTGAATGCTGCAAATCATCATAGGCGTATCCAGGATCCCATTTGGGGAGGTGCAAAAACCTTTTGATAACAATAAATCCCGCTAATATAGTACTATTTAGTCAACAATTACTACTTTGGTTGCAATTTTCAATTCACATAAGTTACTCGCTTTTTACACTACCTGGGCTCGCCTATTCTCTTCGAATGTTTCAAAAAGGACCCCCTGGTGCTTTTTTCAATCGAAAACTGCATTATGTTAATGTCCTTGTAGGCCCATGCCTATCAAGTTTCCCTTGCAATACATATGAACCCCCTTTTTCGATTCTGAGCGCGCCTCTGCAATAAAATGGTATTTATTTCCTCTCCTGGACTCATATGTCCAGTAATCATTATCAACTATCTGTTTTATTGCCCCGTAATCGCAGGTATGACGCTATCCACTATGCAAGTTTACCCCCTTTTTCCTGTGGGCCTGGACACGCCCTTGAAAACTGCAAGAGCGTAAATAAATTATTCCAAAATTATGAGGACGAAACTATCTCCAGCATCTTTCAAGCTATATCGCAATTTGTTATTGCTTGATTGGACTGTCAAGATAGGCGTTTCATACTTTTTAAGAAATCCCCTTTTCAAGTACCTGGAAAACCGCTCTTGCCGTAAAAAATAAGCTATATCACTGAACATCAACTAATTTGAACTTATTGAATCACCGTAAAGCTATGCACTTCTTCATACTGTGAGTCAGTTAGGAAGAATCCGTGAAGACCGCATTTCCGTCATTATGCGCCAAATTGTCGCACGAAAAATCCTCCCAAAACTTGGGCCCTGGGCCGCATTCTGTTCAATGTCAGAAAACTCCAAAATTTGACAGCCAGATGTGAAATCATTTTAGGAAAAGATCCTGAAAGTTTTCAATAAGCCTACTCGTAGCCGTTTCGGAGATATCTAAGAAAAACATGAGGGGTGGGCAATATTTGCCCCCGCCACTAATAGGGTTAAGAGCTTTCCATTGCCGCCTTACGCGTCTCGCTGCGGTCATTGGTTTGGAAGACAACGGGTGGCGAAAAACGCCCATCCCCATCCAATGGCGTTTTGCTCAGAATATAGGGCAAAACTAAAAACTGTTGGTGCTGATGGGTTTCGCAGGAAGCATTTTTTACATATTTTTCCCAACTAATGTGATCATATTACATCGAAAAAAGACAGAATGACCAATATCCGGAACAAAAAAGTCTACCCCCTACCTCTACTTGAAGGTCTGGCTGCACCCCTGGTTATAGAACTATCCAACACATCTTGATTTAGGGAGTGGAAATTCACAGTAAAACTGTGAAAAAAAGTTTAAAAAATATTAACCACAGGGTGTCGTTTTCCACCAAAATTTTGCAATCCTGGGACACTGAGATGCAATCTGCCTTACATTGACACTATCCAAATGGTATCGGCTGTAATTACACTGGTAGAAATGACGCTAGCTGAAGTGGGGGCACCCACCTGGGCCTGATCACTCTCATTTGATTCTGATAGGTGGATCAGGTGGGTGGAAAGGTAATGGGTATGCGTTAAAATATGTTCAGCTATCATTCATAGTAATTAACTTATCTAAAGCGATAAGTAACATGGAACTGACTGTTTAGCTTCAGTTTTATCCGTTGGTGTATCCGTTGGTGTACCAGCAGCTGCATAGGGATGATGGTCGGTGATTTTGAAGTCTCTGGTGCTCTTTTTTGCTTTCCTTTGGTGAATGTTCTTAGGCCCAGGTGTCTTTCTGTGAACGCACAACAAATACCTTATTAGTTATTTTTGGGTCAGGTTAGCACATTATCATACATACCTTGGCATCATGCACAAATACCTAGGTATCTAATATATCAGATATTTATACAAAACATATTAAGCTGAGAGCTTCAAGGGGTTGTTAACAACAATAATAAATGTACTAAGAGCGCACATGTTATGATGTGCATTAAAGGGTTAAATAACACATGACATAACAATACAATAACATAACATAACAATACAAAAACATAACAATAGTTAACCTTTAACATGGGGTTTTCAACTCAGATAGCAAACTTGTAGAGCAGACCGAACAAATTGGTTGTGATAAAAGAATTGCCCTGCTACGTGAAAGGGAATGTTTCACCTTTACATAATATTTGAGTTAAGATAGCCATGTTGTTGGATTTCCATTGAAATTAAGTGGTGTAGAAGTTTAAACAACCACAGAGGTATAGTCAAAAAGAAATTCGAGCTTGATCTTAAATAGGAAGCAGCGAATAAGTCCCTTTTTGTAATGGAGACTTAAAGCCGATGTCGTCGTCTCTTTATACTAAATGTTGACGATAGTTGACTTGTTTTAAGGCGATCCTTGGAGATCTTTACGCAATATTTCCTTGTTCCGGCTCGCACATAAAGCTGGAGTTTTCGCATTAGTTTACCGCCATGGACTGCTATTGAACCAGGGTGCTATTACTTCGCAAGCAAATTGTTATTTAATTGTGTATTTATTGATGAATAAATAAATACTTAGCGTAATAAACCAAAAATAAATAGACTGATACCATTTGCTTGCGACGTAATAACACTCTGGCTCACTGGCGCTCCCTAGCGGCCATCTGCTGCGAAAAATCCAGTTGATAGTGCTCGCTTTTGTGTTGGCCAGCACGTGTTCCGTTTCTCGATCGCTGGGTGAACCAGTGATGGTTGTGTGCCCATGAGTGGTTCTCAAATGCGCAACCAAGGGGGGCACAAGGGACCTTGCCCCCTTACGAAATATGGGGGCCCTCTGAGGCGGCCCCGTGGGGCCCCTCTAAGGCAGCCCGTGAGGGCCCCTCTGAGGCGGCCCCGAGGGCCCCCTCTGAAGCGGCCTCGTTGGGCCCTCTTAGGCGGCCTCGTGGGGCCCCTCTGAGGCAGGCACGTATAGACAGGATTTTGCCCGGGGCGGCGGTGCCTAAAAAGGACCCCCTTCCGAGCGTTGTAAAGGCCCCCCTCCCCACGTTGAAAGGGCCCCAGTGGCATTGGGCCCCTCCGTGCTGATTAAGGCCAATTTGCATGTTTTAGGGGCCCTTTTGACCCACCCAAGGACCTTCTAGTCTGGTCAAGGGCCCCTCTGACCTACATAGAGCCCATTTGAATTTCCCAGTGGCCCTCAGGTCTGTCCAGAGGCCATTAAGACCTGGTAAGGAACTGCTCTGGCTGCTTTGTCACCCTACTGACATTCCCAGGGGACCATCTAACCTGCTCAGGGAACCCTCCTATCTTTCCAAGAGCCCCTCCGACCTGCCTAGGGGTCCCCTCTGTGCTGGTTACAGGGCCCATTCGGCATGTTCATGAACTTTCTGAATCGTCCAGGGGCCCTTTCGGTCTAGCCAGAGGCCCCTCTAACCTTAATATGGGCTTTTTGAACGTCATGGGGCCTTCTGGTCATTCAGAGAGGATCCTGGTGGCCCTAATGGGTCTCTGAAGTGCTCTAAACTCTCCAGAGAACTGCTTAGCGTGGTGTCCAGACTTATGATTAGAGTGTCTTGTAATGATACCGCGCTTGCGCAGTCTCGTCGCCCTTTTAGGCGGCGCTGCGCACACCGAAAAGCGCTCCTTGGCCTCCAGGGGAGGCGGGGGGGGGGCGGCCACTCCCCGGCTACGTTCCTGCTCAGAGGCGGCCTGGTGGGGCCCCTCTGAGGTGGCCCCGTTTGGCCACTGTTTTGTTGTATTTAAAAATAAAAACAATACGATGAAAGTCAAAAGTTTACATCATCCGTTTTCACAATGGATTATTTTGCGCGAAATGTTTTAAAACATTTTAACATGTTTTACAATGTTTTAGTAGTAGCCGTTTATACGATGGACTAATTTGCGAAAAATATTTTAACCCTCGCCCTACGGTCCCGTAGGGCGAGGGTTAAAACACTTTTTCGCAAATTAGTCAATCGTGAAAACGGCTAACATTAAAACATTTTAAAATGTTTTAAAACATTTCGCGCAAAATAATCCATTGTTAAAACGGCAAATATATATTTAAATCTGCAGGGTCCAAAGGCAAACACAAGGGGGCGCACAGGCCCGTACCTCCTTACGAAATGCGGCCCCCAGGCCCATATGAGGCAGCCCGGTGGGCCTCTGTTCGGTTGTTCAGGAACGGCTGGACCTATTTTCTTTTAAAAGACACCATTCTATTTGGGTTGGGGCGCAATTTTATCAGCCGTTTCAAAACTGGTGACCCTAGATTATCCTTATGACCTTCTTATTGCGTATTTACAAAAAAAAATGTGGAGCGTGGTCAAAATTACAGCGAAAAAAAATACCAGCGAAAATTTGTTGACCGTGGGGAGGGGCAGGAGTGTTGCTTCAGCCCGTTTTGTAACTGTAGGTACAGGCCGCAGTTGCTTGGTACACACTAAGGTCCGGCTTGTTTTCTCCTCTAGCGTATGTTTTACGGCGAATTAAGAAACGACCCTTCGTGCATTTGAACCGCATTACTGAAAGCTTCAAATTTATATATTGACGCATTGGTTAACCTTTCCATGGGCTGTTTTTAAGCAAAAACCAGTTGTTTTCACCGCAAAACGCTAAAACGTATTTTTGCTTAAAAGCAGCAAATACACAGGGTGAGGCAATGCGTCAATATATCAATTTGAAACTCTCAGTAATGCAGTTTGAATGCATATACGGTCGTTTCTTAATTCGCCGTCAAACATACGCTAGCGGAGAAAGAAGTCAACGTACCTTAGTGTGTACCATAGCAACAGCGGAGGCTGTACATTACGTTCAAACCTTTTGGTGTTTTTGCATTTTGTATGGGGGGAAGCAAATTATGGCTTCGGAAACTGGGGTATGCCCCCTGGATCCGCCCCTTGATATGTGCAGGGGTCCTTATTGGGTTCTACAATGGTGGGGCCCCCTCGTGGCCCGACGGGGCCCCCTTGAGGTCGTGCCCCCCCCCTTACGAAAATCCTGGTTGCGCGCCTGGTGGTTCTGCAAAGTCAATAAAATTTGTAAATAATGCCAAGCATTCTATGTGTGGTATGTGGAGCTGTTAGTGAAAGGACTTCGGTGTTCAAGTGAGTGCGACCGTTATATGGCAGCATGAGCTCACGTGTGCCATTTGATTTGGCAGCATGAAGGTTTTCTCTATTACCAAAAATTCCTTGATATGACGTCATCAACTCAAATATTAAATCTGAACTTAAAAAATAACACTGTTTGCAATGAATAAATGTCATAATCATGTTTGGCAGCAATTACTTCATATTTTGCACCACAAGCGGCGTACATATGACAACTTTCATAAAGGTGAAACATTTTACTTTCACTAAAGTAACTTTGACACATGACTAGTGGACCTCTTTAGAAGATACTGTGTCAAGCCCCGATCGGGGCACGGAACTTCGCCAGAAGTATGATGTCCGCTGGCGTCAGAATTGTGTCATACTCAGATTCTGCCGCAAACTGGCCGTAACTGATGCCATTAGTAAAAAGTGCCGATTGTTATTGCCACCATGTCGGTTCAGTGACTGCCGACTGGGACAGTGAATTTAATGTTTGTATTTGGGGCCATATGCATGACGTCATACATAGTCATTGCTGTTTTTTATGTCATGAAAGAGAAAGAGAGAAGACATGACCATTTTTCGACGGATATCCATCTATAGTCCAAACAAATGTCATTTTTCAGCTCAAAATACTCCGAATAGCAAAACCTTAAGACAAATTCAATGTGACCCTTTAACAGCCCTTTAGGACTACCTCAGAATCCAGAAATGATTCCCGGATACTATCAGAAAATGGGCATATTTGCAGAGCTTACCTGCCACGGAACAGAGGTAGACAGAGGGAGGGAACAGCATCAGGCTTCAGTCTGGCCTTCAACACTGTGCTGTTCCGCATCATCACGTACGAGTCATCATAGTCTTTTTCCGCGAAATGCCTTGAGCATACTGCTGCATTTTTGAAATTCACAAAATCTTCTCGGGCACACTTATGCAGCCAAACTTGCTGAATTTTCAGGTCAGAAGGGAAACGAAAGTAGCTTATGCCCATACGCTTATCCTTGGTTCTTGGTATGTATGAAGGACAATCAGCAACAGCACAATTGCCAGGCATATTGGACAATTAATATAGTGGCATCTGCACTAATAAACAAGTATATTTTCATGACGCATGTTGAAACCTAAATCCACAGACCAAGACAGTACGTCAGGTTATTAACACGCGCACGGCCGGGGGTCTACGCCTAACACGAACGGCCGGAGGATTTATGCCCTCCACAAATTCACCTGCGGCCCTAAGATATCGAAAACCAAGCAACGTAGCGTCAAGCGGAAAACGGCGTTAAATAGCTCGTTACAAGCTCTTTCGAAAGTATTCAGTATTTTTAGGGTCAGGTCAGTATTGAGGTCACCAGAGGTCATCAAAGGTCAAATTTTCCAGTTGTACGACTTAGCACCAGAAAACCCAAAATATCTCGGAAACTACGATAGCTAGGAAGAAACAGCAAAAAGGGATCAAAAGCCCTTGAAAAATACAGTCCCCAATAAGTCCTCAGATTTTAGATACGGTCAATAGTT
>VOPJ01006619.1:0-38417 GCA_014673585.1 Semibalanus balanoides
AAATCTAGGGAAACTACGGCCGAAAATGTCGAAAGAAATTCCGTGGAAAATTTTCCGCGGAATATATTTAGTGCGGTGTAAACAGGCCTACAGATCGTTCCGATCTGACTGCCCATAAGATCTTAGACTCAGCTGTCAGACACGCACAACAAGGAAACTCCGGTGGCGGCATGGGATAAATCACACTACACGGGAATACCGACCTGGACCGGTAGTGTGAATTGTCATCTGACATTTCTGCAAACTGCCAACAGATATTATTGATGATCCAAGTGCAGTTATTGTTCAGTGACCCATACAGGGTCATCTGAGGTCATCCGAAGTCACCAACACTTGTTCGTCAATAACTGACGACATAATGAAGAAATATAAATACATCTTTCACCATGTGTTTGTCTCGTCGAGACACGTTTTCTTGTATGCAACATGACCTTGCTTGGGTCACCACTTGACCTTGGCCAGAGGTCAATTTGTTAAATTGACCAACATGGTCAAAATAAATATATTTCAAAGCGGCTCAAGAAGACAAACACGATTGCGTAAACAGTATTGCGTCATCTTTATTGCATAAAAAGTTATTTGCAAAAAAAACATTGTGGCCAAAACAACGTTTTTTACTTTTATTACCTCTAAAGCCCAAACTATTGACATTAAGTCGAATTTGAGAAATACATGTCGATTGCAAATTGCAATGGCTAGCGATAGTTTTTTCCGTTCGTTTCTAGCTAGCATAGTTCCCGATATACATGGGAGTTTCTGGAGTTAAGTCATAAAAGTGGAAAATTTGACCTTTGGTGACCTGTGGCGACCTGAATTTTGACCTGAGTGAAAAATATTTGAAAAGTTTACAAATTGTTTTTGACGACGTTTCAAACAGTATTTTGTTTGTTTTTTGTCTGCGTTGTATGGGAGCCGAGTTAGAAGGGGGTGTTCAAACACCCCCGCCAGTAGGGCGGGAAAATCCCGAGGCCCCCGCCCAGTGGGGCGCGGGCTAACCTTATTAGCGTGTGGGGGGGGGGCAAATCGGCCCTCCTGAGGTTTTTCGCGTACAGTTACTTGCATATTCAAAGTAGAATATTTAACCCTATTCCCTGCGGGCGGCCAGAATTGCGTTAACCTGCGGGGGCAGATTCTGCCCCCCGGAGATCTCGAGAATCGCTCTGCCGATTTCGATGGGACGAACACCATTCGATTATTTGTGACAATATATTTCTTTTTGATCCCGATTTTTTTTTGTTAAAAAATGGGGGGTCAGGGGGGGCCAAAAATACGTTTTTTGTTTTGTTTTTAGAAAGGTTATTGCGGCCATGTGATTCGATCGATTTTCATGCCCGAAACGTTTTTGAGCTTCCAATGAAATGGCCTTCAGTATATTAAAAGGACAAGTACCAAAATGAAAAATCTTAGGCGTACTTAGAGATGAAAAATGGGGGGATTTTCTGATAATAAATATATGCTGTTCTTAATTATTTGGGACGATAGTAACGTCAAATGTGGGCTTTGCTACTGTAATTTGTAAAATAAAATATATTGCACATAGGCGGATCCAGGTGAAGATCGGCGGGCACCATGTGCGAACGCCTCTTATCATCTTTACTTTTGGTTAGGCCTATTTGGAAGGGGATCGCCTCTTCATCGTTTATGTACTGAGTGCGCCTCTGCCAAAATAGTATAAGTCAGTATGTATGACGTATAGAGTGATAGCTTCTGACGCTTTTATTCCCGCAAACTACAAAAGAAGTATGCGCCGCACAACAGCATCAAAATGACCTCTCCAAAACATGAGCCTGGAGCCGCCTCTGCCGGACCGTTTTTTTTCATTCGACCAACACGCGTCATTCAATTTTTGGGAAAATCCCCAAAGTTTTCAAAACGCTTAGGCCCACTAACGGTTTTAGAAGCGGCAGGTGAAAAACTAACCGGGGGATAGAATCTGCCCCCGCAGGGAATAGGGTTCCCTCGCCCTACGGGGAGCTGACTTGCTCCCTCAGAGGTTTATCTTGAATAACTTTTTACGCATGAAGCGCATCTTTCAGACATTTTCCGTAGCTAAGGTTAGAGCAAGTATACACATCCTATCAAAATTTTGTTGAAATCGGTTGAGTAGGTTCCGAGATAATCACGTTTTGATGACGTCATGTTCGTAAAAACACGATAAATGTTTGAAAAATCATAGTAAATAGAGTTTTGCAGAAAATTGCAAATATACAACAGTAAAGACGTAAAATAACATTTTCTTTAATATGGCAATTTCAAAATTTCAACATTTTGATATTCTAACCCATTGAAAGTAAAAAAAAATGGGAAAAATCATCACAAAATCAAAATTGTATAATATGATTTAAAACCGGAATATATGTGAGAGAACTCATTATAAACAATACCGAAAACAAATTTCAAAGCAATATCGCTATTTTTGACTGAGTGATGGCTTCCCAAGTGTAACAAACTGATGACGTATTTTTTTATTCACTTTTTTACCAGATACGAATAAATAAATACTTTTTCGGTATTCAGGAGCAAAAACTGGTCTAGAAACATTACTTTTTATTTGCATTTATCGTTTTCTAATTTTAAGATTTTCTTATCGCTATTCTGGACGTGATCGAGTCGAGCTTGCTATTGTTAATCGGCCATAGCAATAATCATCTACGGTGATGAATTGGTGACCTAGGAGGTCATAAACTAACCCAGACCTAAAAATCGATATATGGTCAGATAGCTAATTCAACGACCAACAACTTGACTCTGCAAATCATTTTATTTTCATAACTTTAATCATTACGACGGCCTGAGCAAAATCGCTATTTTCGGACTCGGTCGATTTTATGTCTTTAACTTGACCTAGAAGGTCACCCGTTGAACTCAAACCAAGAAGTGATACACCATCAGATTCCTCACATGACAGGCAACATGCTGTTTTTTTTTCCGCGATGCTCTATGTTTCTTGGTTTAGAAGTAAGCAGGGGGCCTGTCAGCCCCCCTTAGGGCGAAGGTGAAAAACGCTCCCGTAGGGCGAGGGTTAAACTTGGTGACTTTTCCTAACATTTCATTGCGCATCGAATGGTGTGCTTTTTTAAATGTCGCATTAGGAAGGGGTCCAGGACCGTTTTTAGGGGTATGTTCGGCCGTTTTGACCCAAAACTTTTGCATGGTTAATTACTCGTGGAGAATTGTTTGTTGTTGCAAAGTATAAGACGAAAAACACATCGATAGATAATTGTCTTTCAGATGGCTATCTCGCAATTTAGAAATTATGATTGTTTAAATATTTATTTTTACTTATTTTTGTTTCGAAGTGATAAAGTGTTTTGCTTTAACTTGGTTTAACAAAAACAAAAAAACGGAATATGCATAGGAGAAGACATACCAATAAATATCTATGGAAAATTTCAGGCTAGGAGCATAAACGTGTTGGTGACCTCTGCCCTCTGGTTTTGGTTTGTTTTGATTTGGTTTAGGGAGAGACCGCTTCGGTCCAGCCGAACCATTGCGCAGCCATGGGATGAAGGAGAAGGTGTAAAATGGTTCAAAATGGACCGCTGACCGGGCAGCCGCCCATGGACAGGCCCTTCCCCGCAGGACGAAGCTGCGAGGAGGGCCCACGCCTTGCAGACGACCACCACTCCCGGGGGACGGCTCGAGGGCCGTCACTTGCCCGGTGGCCAGCGCCACCAGGACCCGGTAACGTCGGGTGGACAGCGGATATAGGACCGGCATCGGGAGGATTACAAGGATAGATGTCCCTCTGGTGACATTCAAATGACCTTTACATGGTCACTCATCAACAACATCATTGGTCATCAAAGATGCCTAAGAAAGCATGATTTATGATAAGGAATTATGACTGATTTTATGTATATCATCGGAGTAAAAAGGAAATCATTTTTTTCCGTTGACTTATGATGGGGAGGTCAAGAAGATGACCAACCTCAGGTAAACGATATACAAAGTCCAATATTACACAGTTTTAGGTAACGCCCTCCTTATTACATCCAGAAAGTCTGAAGCTGATTGGGGAAAAACAAATTGTGACTGTGGCACGACTTCAAACTTTGTGTGAGGTTGGGTCACGTGACCTGACCTTTGATGACCTGAGGCCTCAAAAAATGCAAAATGTGCGCAATCGATGCCTGAACAGGTGTGTTTTCCGCTATCGTCGAAAAACCTGAGGGGGCGTCCAAACGCCCCCCCCCCTCACACCGGCCCGGTGCGGGTTAACCCTATTCCGGGACGGATAATATGAAGTTTTTCAGGAAAGCTTACCAGCACTGCAAACTTCCTTCGAAGTTTGCGTTGCAACAAATGCACCAGAAGCATTTTCACTGCAATCTATATCATACAAACTGGGATCGATCATATTGTTGGGGAAGAGAAGCACTCAGGTATCCAAAATGGGAGGCAATACCCTCCCTCAAATTTGTTCCGCCGTTAAATAGCAATTGTTGATAAAGCGTGACGTGCATAGTGCCCCCGCTGTTTACCTGAATCCATCTATGCGTAATATATTCAATAAAAAAATACAGAAAATAATGCCCAAATGTGCCGTTCATATCGTCTCAAGCAATCACGAACAGAACATATTTGTTATCATATTTTATTTTACATAACCTGAATACGCCTATGATTTTAACAACGTAAGAGGTAAATGTCTCAACTGCGCTGAATATGGTGTTTGAATTGCTGCCATATATTTAATGGCGACCAGAAATCACGAACAGTTTTTAGATTCTTATGAAAAATTAAATACATTATTGTTTTTTTGTTAGATTCTTTCTTAGATTCTTTCTTTTAGATTCTTATGAAAAACTAGATACATTATTATTTTTTTGCTGTATTTGCGCTGCTTGGATAGGGTAAGCCATTGATGACGATTACAAATCAAAGTAATCCCTAGGACTTGTTAAAGCCTGTTTGTGCGATATAATCCTGAAGAGGCACTGTCCCTTTCAATGTCGCACAAAAATCACCGCCCTTCTCCGCTTTGTTTGTGTGCTATTTACGAAAAAGATGTGGGGGGCGCAAAAGTGCCTCCCCTCTCCAGTGCACGTGCTAACCTGCCGCCCGCCCTCCCATACAACTTCGCTGGATGCGCCTCTGCCAGCCGACCTCGCCGGTCGCCCGGGGCCACGTGACGTCATGAGGTCAGACGCGGCTGACCCCTGGGCACAGGAGCGTGACACCCGCAGTGGCTGGAGCGGTGTGGTGAGGTCTGGTGCGGTCCGGCAGCTCGTGAGAAGATGAAGCTTGCGTGGTTCGTCGGCATGGTGAGAAATTTGGGAGGTGTGGAGGCACGCTGGTTCAACAACTATTTTAATATCAGTGTTTTGAATTGTTCTGATCAGTCTTCAGACAATTAGACGACGCTAATAATGAACGTTCAGTCGGCTGAGCACCTAACATTCATTTCAATGGCAGCGGTGGCGATTGGCAGCCGTCAAATTGCGGCGACATTTATTATTCCAGGCCAGTAAAAGCAGCGAGCGTTTTTGGTTCCCTTGCGATAAGTCTTGTACCCATGTTCACCGCGTGCACCTACTCAATGCTGATCACCATGTTTCTGCCGGTATGAGTGCAATTTATCAATTACAAGTTTGGTTTTTGTTAGTTTTAAAGACCCAAATATGCCTGTTTCCAACTAGCCATCTTATCCTCTTACATCTGTCTGATTTGCTCGTCCCGGCGTCAGTTGCTCGGTGTGTGGATTGACGTACGGTTATATTGTATCTCCATTCTCCAGGTGCTGCTGCTGTCGGCTGTGTGGGGACAGACGGCTGAGGAGACGCCAGAGCCTCGCACATATTACCCACCGCCACCGCCTCCACCGCCCCGGCCGTACCCGCCACCGCCACCGCCGTCGGGCGGACAGTACCCGCCCCCGCCCCCGCCCCCGCAGCAGTACCCGCCGCCCCCGCCCCAGCCCCAGCCTCAGCATCCGCCGCCGCCCGGCGTTGGGGCCGGTGGTGGCGGTGGTGGCGGTGGCGGTTTCGTGCCCGGGGCTGGTGCTGGTGGTACCGGCGGGGCAGGAGCAGGGATCCCCATGGCGGTGGTGGACACAATCGTCACCTGCCAGAGCCGCAACATGCGGGTTGAGTTCAGGTGGGTCTCTGCGCTGAGCTGGGGGGAGAGCTCAGCTAGCTGAAGGAGCTGAGGGTGCTGAGCGTGCGGGTCGAGCTCAGGTGGGTATCTGCGCTGAGCTGGAGAGGGGCTGCGCTGGGACCCAATGCCGTCATTGAGTTCCTGATAGAACGGGTTCCCGATAGATGTGATTTGCAAGGACGTATAGACAAAACGAAAATATCGTTCGTAAGCTCGTCAAAACTATTTTGAAACTGTTTTGGCTCATTGTTGGTCTCAAGTCCATATAAAAATCACCAAAGTTCAGATTATCCAGTTTTAGACTTTTCGTTTGAACATATTTTAGCTCGGGTTAAACCTTTGGTTTTAGATGTCATCGAAGGTCTTTTTTGTAAAACCGTTTTTCTTCGACTTTGTTTTACGGTCAGAATACAATGCAATACTTCGTTACCGTCGGTTTGTCGTGGTTTGTCTGCGTCGAGGTGCTTAAGAGCATTTTAGAGTTTATCAGATTAGGTCAATTTTCACAATGTAACCTCTGTCAAGGTCAAGTGGTGACCCAAGTAATCATAATATGCATATTGGGAGACGTGTCTCGAGGAAGAAACACATTGAATGCTGGTTTTCACTGGGCTATCATGCTGTCATACTTTGTGGTGATTAAGTGTTGGTGACCTCGGATGACCTCGGCTGACTGCGTAGGGATTAGCCCTCGCACCGAGGGGGTACTGAGCCAACTTCGAACCGACGGGGGGCGGATACCGCCCCCCAAGATCTCCAAAAACTACGCAACCGTAGCGAGAAGCGGAAAACGGCGTGAGGTCAGGCCGTGACGAGTACTAAGAGAAAAATACTTAGCCTCTTTTTTCGATCAGGTCAATATTGAGGTCACCAGAGGTCAAAAAAGGTCAATTTTCCATATTTCAAAGTAAATTGAGCACTGCTTCACCATTAATCCGGGCATAGCTCAGTAACTAACATAGCTAGGAGCAATCGAAAAAAAAGCACTGCATTGCTCTTGAACACTCTTTTCGCTAGCATTCCTCCCGATTTGAGATAGGTTTCAATAGTTAAAGGCTCCAGAAGGTCAGCAAAGGTCAAAATACTTAATTTTTAACTGAAAAAGTTTTTTTTGTAATAAACTTCTTAAGTTTTAAAGGTAGAGCCATCATTTTGCCACCATGCGTGTTTCTCACATCACGCGGCGCATCGAAGCCATATATCGTTTAGTCCCTAGGTAAGGACCCCCTCTAGGTCAACTAAAAAAAATGAACCTAACCTGACTGAGGTCTTGTCAAGGTCAAGTCAAATTTTGTGTCCTATCGGTGAGGGTTGACAAGAAGAAACAGAATGGTTGAAAACCCAGTACTCTATCTTACGTAGACATGAGTTATTGGTTACAAAAACCATATGACCTTCATACTGGCAGCATTGGATTTGAACCTTAACGAGGTCACGGAAAAAAATACAACTTGCTTCTTATTTTTTGCTTCAGAATAGTGATTAGGATGAAAACTGACCACATTACCAGGTTTTGGTTTCGATTGGTGCGCAAATTTCAAATTTTCTCCCATGACTTATATGGGAGGTCCAAAAATTGACATGACCTTCAGGTCACCGATCTAAAAATCCAAGATAAACAACCTGTAGATATCGAAGGCCTTATTTACACACTGTGAGTCTTCAAACTGTTTGGTTCACCACTGTGGCTTGGGCAAGATGTCAAACTTACAAAAACGTGACTTGAGGTCAGGTCATTTAATGTGACCTGAAAATCGTGACCTTGAAAGTTATGGAAGTCAAGTTTTTTGAAAGTTGTGCGGAATTGATGCCCGAACAGCCATACAAATTTGGTGGCGATAATGCGCGCCTTTCCGCTAGTTCCGGAAAAACCCTGTGGGGGGCGGATATCCGCCCCCCCCGTCGGTGGAGGGTTAGGGGAGGGTGCCCATATTGCCGCCATAGTAAGGGAAATCGGCCTTGTTTCCTCGAAAACCGAAAGAGTCGTGAGTTGTGAGTTTCACATAGCATTCTTAGGATCAATTTTCCTATATTTTTGTGATGTCGTTACGCGACAGTTTTGTGGTACGATATGCGAGACACAAGCCTTTATTCGAAAGGTTGCAAAGGGCGCAAATTACGAAGACGTTTTCGATAATTGCGCCCACAGTCCGGGGGCGGTAGCCAGCAAATTTTCGAGACAGGTGCAATCCGGCGGGGGCCCCGTCACAAGGGGCAGTCCCCATAAATATCCGACAAATTTGCGATATACCTCATAACCATTTTCAAAGTCTTCAGCAAGCCCTGAGAGGGCCCCTTCCAGGCCTAAGAGGGCACTCGAAAAGGGTTCTTCCTCTTTAATTATAAGGGCTCTCTGATAGACTAGGTTGGTCCTTGTTATTGTGTGAAGAGGCCTTAGTCAATGGCGTGTCAGGATTCGCAAGGGGAGTCGCAACTTGATTATGGGCCCTTTGGCGCTGAGAGGGGGTCTTAACGGAGATTAATTAAAGGCCTACAAACGAACAATTGAAATAGTCCGCCTGCTTAGGGCCCTAGGTATGGTATGTAATGACCAACTATTAGTGCACTGTTTTTCCAAATAAACTATTTTTGCAACGATATCGTTGCGCAGTGTAACATCTTTTTACAGGCCAGATTCCACATGGCCGGAAACCCCGTGTCGTACTATCACGCGGTTAGTGCCGGAACTTTTTGATGCCTTCCGCACCGCACCAATATTGGTAGAAAATTGTTGACGTTCGACAATATTTTGTACGACCGGCTTCTATCTATACTGCCGTTACAAAGCTAAGGAGGGCGCGCTTTAACTTTGCGTGTCGCCACCTAACTGGAGCTATACCCTATAGCAAATGGGTACACGGGACCGATCAGCTTTTAGTAACCATCTCGAACGTATTCGCAGTCGTATGTTTTGGGGTGCATCCGGAATCGTGCGTGGTGACGGCTGACCCGAGGTTCCGAGGGTCATGGAAAACAGAACGGACCACTGTCATGCACGTAACGTGTGTGTTACTGTGTTAGGGTGTCATTTTTTTTCCCTCGAAGCTTTGCATTTTTATTTGGACGCCCCCGTAAAACTTGATACCAACAAAACATCACCTATACAATTATTTTGAAAAATAATAATATTTAGAGGTAGAGGCTTTCAAGATGACTCCATTTAGCTCCATTAGCCCGCCAATGACTGGGAGTCGCTTAACCTTATTCCTGGAGGGATGAAAAGTATACGAATCTGTCGGGGGGGGCTTATTCGGCCCCCCCCTTTCAGATCTCTGCTGCCTTAAAAGCTAGAAACATCAAACTTGGTGTGTGACTAAGGTCGACAATGAACTCCATTTTGTCAAATTTTGGTGACCTTGAGTCATTATCTTCAAGGTCAAATGACGTCATCAAAAAAAAAATTGTCAAAACATGATATTTTCAGGAAACCTTGCCATTATCTCAGAAACTATGGCAGCTAGGAGGAATCCGAAAAAATAACCGTAAAGCGGTTTTAATTGTTTTTCACTCCTAATGCATCAGAAATGACCTCGGGTCAATGGTTTGGACTGTAGAGGTCAACAAATGTTAAAAAAACGGTTTTTCAGCAAATGTTTTCGTTAATAAACTTTTTATCTCAAGTATATACAGCATTATTTTGGTACCATCGTGTTCCTCTCAACATGGCGGTTCGAATCATATCAATTTTGTCAAATCGAAATTTACCCCGGTCAGGTCAGGTCAAGGTGACGTAAGTCGGTCAAAATGCATATCAAAAAGAACGTTGTATTGGACGAGACAAACTTTTGAGACCAACTTGGTGAGTCTATGATGTTTCTTGTCAAGAGTTTTGATAAAAAGGTGTTGTGACTTGGAATGACCTTTCTAAGGTCACTGACTAAAAAATCATCCTTTTCTACAAGAAGTGCCTAAGATGACATTGATATGATAATTGGATTGATGCATGTTTAAACCCTCGTTTTTCAATTTTTCACCATATACTTATATTGGAAGGTTTAGCTGTTTGACCTGCACATCAGGTATCCAAATATTTAGATATCACCCTGAAACTTTCAAACACATTTATTTGGCATGTTTTTCCTTCTCGCATACAATCCGACCGTTTTTTTCAAACGTCTGAAATAAAAAACTTGCAAATCATTTTGTGAAAAAAAAGTTTTTTCAAAAATTTGGGCCTTCAAAATTCAAAATTTTTGAAAAATTTCGAGACAGCCATCTGAAAAAACAATCAATTATCAACCCGTGGTCTGGTGTTTTGCTAACACTTTTCTTCAACACAACTCTCCATGAGTGCTTAACCACGCAAAGATTTCGGTTGTCAAAAGGCCGAACACACCCCCCTAATAAACTGTCCTGGACCCCTCTTAATAATTTCAATTTGGAAAAAAGTACACTATTCGATGTGCAATGGAAACTTGGGAAAAGCCAGCAAGTTTGAAGATTCTGGGTTGAGTTATGAATGACCTGTACGCGAAAAACCTCTAGGGGGGCCGATTGCCCCCCCCCCCGACAGTAATAGGGTTAACGTCCCCCCGATGAGTTTGCGTAATAACTCGCCAACAACCAATAGAGCTATCAACGTGAAACTTCGGGTACCTTCTACATTGATTTGACGTCTTCTGTGAAACAAAACGACCATTTCTTTGCACACATTTTGAGTTATAGCAAATTTAGTGACACCACTACACGCGTGTTTTACACCAAAATCAGCTAAACCTTAACAGACCGTATACATGCCATATTTTGAGCAAAATGCAATCCAAAAACGTCAAGAGAGCAAATAGCAGGGGATGCAAAATTACTATCTCTGATGCGTTTTTTTTCGATGATTTTTTTAGGGGGGAGATGACCACATTTTTTCAAAGACATTAAAACCGTTATATATATATATATATGAGAACCGCATATGGGACTATCATACCAAATTCGTAAATGATAACATCTTTTTTGACTGACTTGTGACATATTAAGCGTGAGTAAATATGACGTTATGATTTATCTTTACTTTATATGCCATAATTCAGTCAAAATGATGCTATCATTTTGAAATTTGGTGTGGTATTTGCTAAAATGAGGTTCCCTCCCTCCGACATATTCCGTTTTTTAATATCTTAGAAAAAAATGTTATTTTTCTCCAGAATTCGTTAATTGTTATTTTGGGGTGTCGAAAATCATTATTTTCGTAAATCCGAGACAGCCATGCTGTATCCCTTGCATTTTCCATCTGTTAAAAATTTTGGATTGCATTTTTCTTATATGGCATTTGCACGGGCTGTTACCGTTTAACTGATTTTGGTGTAAAACTCGTGTGTAGTGACGTCACCAAATTCGCTATAACTAAACTTTTTCGACGAAATGCTTTATCTTTCTCACGGGAAGATATCAAATCTATATAGAAGGAGAGCAAAACTTAAGATTCACGTTTAAAAGCTGTTGTTGAGGGCCCTCAAATTGCAAATTCTCGCATTCTACGCCAAACTTCATCAGGTGGGCGTTAACGCCCCCAGTAGAGTTCGACATGGCTGCACTTTTCCTTGGCCTAGCCGCCCACAGGCCATAACATCACAGCCGCATCCGGCCCAGCCACTCCAAATGTCGATTGGCTGGCCGTTGGCTAGCCGTGAGGATTTTTTTTTTTATTCGTATTTTGTGTATATTTTCAGTCTATTGTTTTTGACAACTTGCCAGGCTTCTTCTTGACCGCGTATTGGTCTGATAGATTGATGGAAAAATCCCCAGGTAGACTATGCAGGCCACAGCCGTAGCCCCCACCAGCCATGATCTTAGAGATTTCCAGTCCAGCCCACCCCATTAGCCATGGGGTTCGGCCGGCCATGGGGATAGCCGCCCCATGTAGAACTCTACCCCCCCCAGTCAATGGCGGGCTAATGGAGGGACCGTGTATTCTTGGAAGCCATTGCGCTACCTCTAAATATTAATATTTTTAGAATAATTTTACTTGTGATATTTGTGTTAGCATCACATATTTCGGGGGCGTCCCAATACAAATTCCTAACTTTAAAAATTGTCATCCTATTGTCTGTGTTGCGTGTACTTCAAAGAAGCCTGTGAAACGCCCCCAGCTTGGGCTGTGTCCCCGGGTAGGAACGCATAATATTTCATATTAGTTATTAGTAACATTAAGTACAATCAAGTTGTCTAAAAGTATTTATTTACGTTTAATATAATTAATCATGTAAATGACGCATGTTCTTAGGTCCAAAACATACGTAATTTATCGCTTATGCTCAGGGGCGTCCCCAATAATTTTTGAACGGGAGGGGCACGGGAGTCATTTTCTGAAAATGATTGGTAGGGCCCTAATGCTAACTTTATATATTTCAATGTCATTCTTACCATGCAACGCCATAGGCCTAATGTTTAAAATGTTGAAATTATTGGTAGGCTCGGGCCCTACCAGGTGCTATAGAAAACGAACACCCATGGGGTAGGGGAGGGGGTGGCTGAAATGAGAGAAAAAAATTAACCCCATTCCTATGCATATAAGCCTTTATAACATTTTCATAGTATATCCATGTAGTGGTGCTTTAAAATTAGCGTCGCAAGCGGTGCGATTTTTATTTCAAGTTTGCCTGATAAACCAATCATATAGACATTGGTCTTGATAGAGAATATGGGGCTAGCAACGCAGCCTTGAGGGAGGCCCTTATCCAGCTTCCAAGGGCCCTCAGAGGACCTTTGAGTGGGCATCGGCCGGCTGAAGGGGGCCCATCTGCCAGCTTGAAGGGGCCCTCTGCCAGCTTGAGGGGGCCCTAGGACAGCTTCAGGGGCTGAGTGGTCACAGGGCCCTTTTCCTGACCTGATAGTACCGTAGTCTGATCTGGGCGAAAGGCTCTCAGCTGCGTTGAGATTGGTGCTTGCAAAGGTCAGAGGGGCCCTTCGGGCGTTTGCGAAACGAAGCAGTTTTGTTCAAGGGTCCGAACGTTCACAAATGGGTTCCCTAGGGACCCCCCTTGGCTACCCCCTGGACCCGCTTTTCTCATGGTATTTTACAACATAAAATGGACGACCGCCTGGCCATCTGTTTGCAGCGGGCAGGGGGCCCGGCGAAATCTCCCGCGGTGCAGGGCACCTATTTGCACCCCCTGGCTACGCCTCTGCCCACAGTATGGCGCAATTAAATTCAAATGCGCCCGTGTATAAACGCAAGCCTTCTCTATGTAATGCAAAAACAAGGATGTTTATGCAATAACTCCTATGATTGTTGCCTAACAACATAGTTAATAGGCAAAGCTAATGTGTTAAGTTAATTTACGTACAGGCATGTAGCCAAGGGGGCAGCGGAGCCCCCCCCCCCACACCCGGAAGCCCCGTGGGCCCTTTTCGAGGACTGGCGCGGCGGGCCTTTTTCGGTACGCACAGCGCGCAGAAAAGGGCCGACGAGACCGCGCGAAGTGCGGTATTATATAATCATGGATTCTTTAAGAGTCGGAAGACTAAGACCACGCTTCGCGTGGTTTTTAGATGATTTAGAGCACCTTGAGGCCCTGTAGGGCCACCATGGCCCTCTCTGAAGGACCTGAGGGCCCCTTGAACGTTTAAAGAGCCCTGTGGGCTGTGCGTGTCAGAGGGCCCCTAGACAAGCCGGACTGGCTCTAGAGCGGGTGAGAGCCCCCTGAACACGTTGAATGGGACCCTAGCCAGCACAGAGGGCCCCTGGGCAGGTCGAAGGGGCCCTTGGGCAGGTTTGAGGGGGCCCCTGAGCATGTCGGTAGGGCGAAAAACAGCCAGTTCAGTTCCTTACCAGGTCGAAAGGGCCCCTGCGCAGACTGGAAGGCCCCTGTGCAGGTCAGAAAGGCTCTTGACCAGACCAAAAGGGCCCCTGGTTGGGTTAGAATCGCCCATGAACATGCCAAATTGGCCCCTCGCAAGAACGGAGGGAGCAGACTTTTTCATCCGTTCTACTGGGCCCTTTCAACGATCGGGAATGGACCCTTTCAAGTTTCAACGCTCGGGAATGAGCCTTTTCAACGTTCGCAAATGGGCCCTCTCGAGGCGCCCCCTCCCCCTCCTTGGACGAAATAAAGGTTTATGTGCTTGATTTAAAATGGCCTAAGTATTTTTGCAGTCTAAAATGTATCTAACGATAACTCAAATTAATTATATGTATACCTACGAGTACCTCGTATATCATGCAGCACCACATGTCTATTACGTCATCCAAATGCGCCAACACGGGTCCAACTGCGCCCGGTGGCGCTTTTACCCAGGGCGCATTTGAAAATACGCACTTGTCAGAACCAACATGGCCTCCTACGCCACAGTTCAACCACGTTTTAGTCATGAGGCATCTAAAAGGAGTAGAATTGTCCCCTGAACTGGAAAAACACAAAGTTATAAACAGAAGTTATCTCAAGACCTTATTCAAGAGGTGCAAATATGCGAAATCTCGTTGAGAAACTTCAGTTTTTCAATTCTTTTTATCTGACAGATCATACAGTTTTAACTGACGAGCTGCCGCCGGCAAAGGAAGGAACAAAAGATGGGAATCCTTTTTTACCCATCACTTAGTACTTTTTCTTTGTAATTATTTCTGTAGCGTGGGAGGGCGCATTTATCTCACGAGCGCAATTAGGGCACTCTCCCCTACTAAACACACGTTGACCTCTAGGTCATCAATAGCCGCGTTTACATAGCAATTTAAAAAACGTGTACAATTTTCCACTAATAGTGGAAAATGAAGGTTTCCTTCCTCGTCACAATGATCAACGATTACGGCGCCAGTAAGTCAGTTTACCGTCTGCTGTTAATGTATCACATTGATCGAATGGTTGTTGCGCTTACGTATTGCCATTGTTGGCGTTGTTTCCGTGGTTATATACAGAAATCCACGTTAAGTTGCTGGTCGCGAATTAATGTGCCCGTAACTTGACGAAAATAAGCTCCTTCCATGTTTTCAAGCTGCCTGATTTATGGCCTACGGGCCGGCGCCGACCACAGCGGTTGATATTACGGCACCGCACGTACTTCTTAGATGCCTTGCGGCATGTACTATGCAGCATGCGAACATTATGAGACAAAATACTAATGACAGCGCCGGGTATATGGTGGAAAAATGTTGTTTTTGGTGGTAGTTATTGTACTGGTACCGGTATCATACATTCCGGAGAGATTTCGCAGCTCTAGTTCTTATTCGCGAAAAGCAGCAACTACTAACGGAAAAAAAGTATATCGGTGGCGCATATGGTAGCATGTCGCTATTCGCCAAGACTGTTAAGCTACCAAATGAAGGTCAAAATGCCGGAAGAAAAATACTCCACTCTGGTTGCTTTGGGCTGCTAACAGTAATTTATAAGCCACTATTTCAAATTACAAATGTGTCAATATCACTCTTACACCATTTCTGCGAGCAATTGGAAACCATATCAGTCGGTGTTAGCGGTGACGTCTACTAAAACAAGCCTATGGAAGTTAGTGGAAAAATAGTGGAAAGTTATTTATGCTATGTAAACAGGCCTATTAATGGCCTATGATGACGTTATCCAGAAGGAATTGCACCGCTATCTTGAAAAGTTTCGAAATAGGAAACATTTGAATATTTCCCAATTGGCTTATAATGGAGGTCACAAAATTGACCAGACCTTAGGTAACCGACAATACAAATCTGGGATAAGAATGGTAAATTACTTTACATGAAATTATGTTAGTTTGGAACCAAGCATTCAAAAACTGTGGCTGTGGAACGACCGCAAACTTTATAGAAGTGGTGGACACGTTACAAGTTCTGGTGACCTGATCTGAGGTGACATGAGGTAATTTTTTTAAACAATTTGGGTAATTCATGTCCAAACAGGTGTGCAAAAACGGAGGCGCTGCACGCCGCTGTTTTTCCGCTATCCTCTAAATAACCTTAGGGAGCGCTCTACCACGGTTCGTTGGAAGGGTTTGGAAGTGTCGAACTTAGGGAGATACACCATTATAAAGCTAAGCTCGCGTGGAATAGACCGATGTAAATTTTTCAAAAATCCATCAAGCGCCTTTATTGTAAATCGACATTTTGTCCGAAATCGCGCCCCTTTCGTTTGGCCGGGGCTATCGTCTATGGTATGACAAAAATGCAGACCAATGATATGTCTACCGGTTCGTCATGCTCTGGACGTCAAGGTATCATTGCATACAAAGTCATTAGATGGTTTGGTTGGTTGCACGGCTGGATCAAAGCCAAGCGCTATCGTTGTCACTAGTGCTCACTCCCGCTTGCGCCTCACGCGCAGAATCGACCCTCCTCGCGACACGCGAGCTGAGCACTGCGCGCCGCCGAATTCGGCTTACGGAGCGGGCTCTCGGCCAGTGACTGATAACGGTGCATCGCATGTTGAAAACCCTAGCTCTGTCCACTAGCCTAGCTATCCAAAGAGATCGTGACCAAATGTCAACTTTCGACCAATACAAGTGGGACTTTTGAACATTTGTATGAATCATATTTGCCAAACGTAGCCTCTGACCGGGACTGGGCGCCGGCCCCAATCGGCCGAGCTTTAGAGACTGCTACAGTGTGACGTTCGGAAAGGCCACGGCGCGGGGTCGCCGCCGATCATGACATCTGACCCTGACCGCGCACAGCCGGACGGCGACCGCGCCGTGGCCCTGACGCCACACTGTACAGTCTCTAAGCTGGCCGATTGCGTTGCCGCGCCAGTCCCGGTCAGAGGCTACGTTGGGCAAATTATGATTTTTCATACAAATGTTCAAAAGTTCTCATTTTTGTATCGGTCTGAGGAATTGGCAATTGGTCACGATCTCTTTGGATAGCTAGGCTAGTGGACAGAGCTAGGGTTTTCAACGTGTGATGCACAGTTTGTCCGTGATTGGCCGAGAGCCCGCTCCGTAAGCAGTCGTTAGCGCGCAGTGCTCAGTTCGCGTGTCGCGAGGGGCGATTATGTGCGTGAGGCGCAAGCGGGAGAGGGCCTTAGTGACAACGATAGCGTTTGGCTTTGATGCAGCCGTGCAACCAACCAAACCATCTAATGGATTTTTATGCAATGATTCTTTGACGTCCAGAGCATGACGAATCGGTAGACATATAATTTGTCTGCATTTTCGTCGTACCATAGGCGATAGGCCCGGCCGAACGAAAGGGGCGCGATTTCGGACACAATGTCTATTTACAAAAAAGGCGCTCGATTACTATTTGAAAAATTTACATCGAAGATTTTAAGTGAGCTCAGCTTTCGAATGGTATATCTCCCGTAGTTCGACACCTCAGACTTCTTCCAACGAACAGTGCTACCCCGGCACGGCGCGGGTTAAGAAGCCAATAAGTTAGTCAGAAATTGTATGTAACTTGTGTTACTAGTTAAAACTCCTAATGACGGTAATCTGCAGTTTAACCTCTTGACCTCTGATGACCTTGACCTGACCCAGGGTCATCAACTGCTTAGAATGGTACATTAAAGTGTCGGATGCATGAGTCATGCCGATTTATCAACTGCTTATGCGTTTAATATCGCCTTTTTGCGCGACAATTCCATCAATCGGGCTTTGATGACACGGTCAAACATTTGGTCTTTGACGTGACCTGGGACGTCATCAATGACATTGATGTCTTCAATATTATATTTATTCAAACAAATTTTACAGGGCTATCGGTTGCCGTTGGAAATTTTAAGATCGGTCCAGCAGCTACGGAGATCAGAAGGTGGCTAAAAATAGCCCCCCCCCCCAGTAATTCGCGTTACGGAATATACCTTAGTTAACTCGCGGATTATTTTTCTTTAAATCTAACAAATAGACAATTGCTTTATTTTTGCACAGAAGACGTTAAATCGTTGAAGGTACCCGAAGTTTCAACTTGAGAGCACTACTGTCTTGTGTTAGCTATCGCACATTCGCCAGGGGTGTTGTTCGCCCCTCCCCACATTTATTGGCGGGCCAACCGAAGGTTTCCTCTGTAGTGGTCAACTCGTATAGTGACTTTGTGGGCTTGTTTCTGTCCCAAGTATTTTGGTTTTAACTCCACAACGAAAAGACGCAGCGACACACAGTCTGCACCTTCGGGCGTACTAAAGTGGGGACAAAGATATTTTGTAGGACGGGAATTGACACGTGTACGCGCAATAGGCAGGTGCGCGTGAACCCTTGCGAAATCCCGTCGCGGCGCAGTAGCTCTAGTCGGTTACGTCAAATGTATTTTAATAGCGCGATGGCTTTGCCCCGTTCCGGTCCGCCTATAACTGTCTCCGTCCCGCAGACTGTCTGCTCGCAGCTGATGAATTGACCACGACGACTTGAATTAGTAGACCTTGTCTTGACCACGATCGTCGACTTGCTTGTATTAACGCTCCGTCTTACTTTGCAGCATGTCTGCGCCGTTCCACGGCATCATCTACCCGTACAACCATTTCCACAACTGCCTGCTGCACGAGGGGAACGGAGAGGCGCAGGTGAACCTGCTGCTGGGACACGGCACGTGCGCCAACGAGAACGGACTGCAGGCGGACGGGACCCTGGCGCCTGTCATAGAGGTACGCTGCGTACCGGTTAGACGGTGTGCGTGTGTGGGCCGTGTGTTTGACTTGCCGTGTGTCGTGTACCGTGTTATGAACAGTGATGTCTTTGTTTTCGAATCATAGGTCAAACGTGAATACATTTTGAAGCGTACGCTGCCACGGGAAAACATGCAAACCTTGGATAAAAAATGAATTGGCTCAACGGTGTCGGTCAGTGATTTAACTTGTCCTGGGTTTAAGATGATGGTTCACCTTTAATTTGTTTTGAACTGAGATAATAACTAGTGATAATAACTAATAACTAGATAATAACTAGTGTTCCAGCTATAGTCTAACCCCAGCTATATATGGGCTAAGATGAGTATTCACATAATTGAGGATGTGATCCTGCTTGGACCCGTTTCTTGACTGCCAAAATACTGGTCTGTGATCTAATGGTGGCTAGTCGTTTCACTTCTCTTGCATATAAAATTGTCATGAAGACTGCCCAATTTGCGTCATGTTTAGCTAATCGCTTGTTTCGCTACGCCAATAAGGCGAAGAGCTGTTTTAAGTATCCTTACTTTTACTCAGATTCATTTGTTTAAAAATTGACCTTTTCCAAAAGGCAAAGGGCGCAATAATGGGCAACCATGCCTTAATTGCACCATTCACATACCCTACTTCGCCCGGCTTTTGGTGGCGTGTGAGTCACGCTTTACATTTTTTATAGATCGGGGTACGGAAAACGCCATCAAATGCATAATTTTGCAGATAAATATGTTGCAAAATGCGGAATTACTCTGTAGACTTGGCTATCAAACAGCTTTCTGGAAATCTTAAATTTTTGAAGATGCGAAATTTTGATCAATCTAGACGAAAATATTATTTTCATGATAATTGCAAAAGTCAACCGGAAAAATAAGTTCGCAAAAACGGAAACAAGTATGGTAGCTTGAAAGACAAAATCGACCACTTTGTACGGTATATTGTCGTGCATTACCCATCAGCTTCAGTGTTTACTGTACACCTTACACGTCAAGCTGTATAGAGCAAACAATGTCTTAGGGCCATTTTTCACATTCTAGACTAAAAACGAGCCCACAAACATGCAACGCAACGCCAAATGGCCGTAATCGTCAGTCTCTTGTGAGTTTCCACTGCCTGTGGCAATTTGGCTCGATCGAGTATCGCAAATATGGCGAGAGCCATATTTCCCCCATTGGCTTAAAGACTTGTAGCAGCCTTTTATTGTGCTTCAATATTCGAGAAAGGTTTTTGGTGATTTAAACGCCTTTTAACTTTCATAAATATAGAACATAACTATCTTACACCACAAAGCAATCCAACCATAAAATGGTTAAAATCGACTCAATAAAAGGATTTGGCCTGCCTCTCCGACGATCCGTTGTCGACCTCGGAAATATTACATTTGTTTGTGTGCATCCCTGTCAGCTCAAATAACTTATACATGGCCCTTAACTTATAAATCTGCAAGATATCGGGGGCTGGCGCAATTATGACCATGGCGCAAATAGGGCAGTCTCTCCTACATAATGTGACTCTAAAGCCTATGAAGACCAGCTTGTTTTGACGAGCGTCTGTCCTGCCTTGCTCTAGCATCGGCTGATGATTCAGTGGGACCGCGAGATTGTCGAGGAGTGGGACTCGTCCATCATCGTGCGCTGTGACCGGCCCGAGGACTACAACAAGACGATCCGCTTCGACCTGTCCACGCTGGACGAGGCTGCGTCGTTCATCAGCTCCACGCACCCAGGTACGTAGGGACATAACAGCCGGACAACCGGACCTAGAGCCCGCTGGCTGCTACAGATAGCCCATTGACAGCATACCCTAAATATATATACACAGGAATGATCAATAACATGGCAGTAATATGTATTTAAATGGAAAAGTCGAGAAAAAAAAAGAATAAGCTTTCGCTGTTACAGCATCGTCAGATTCCCTAAATATGTAGCATTTTAATGTTTATAACTATGATTATGTTATCCGGCGTAGTATGCGAGTTTTTTGGGGAATTATCAGCTTATTGAATACTATAGGAAAACTCTGCAGTTTCGAAACTGCCAGCTCAATTCAGACAATTTAGAAACTGCCTTAAAGGGAGTGGTGCCTACTCTTTTGAAATGATCAAATCATATTTTTTATTAACGGTAAGAAGCTACTGCCTTGAATTATTCGGTTACGATAAAATTCACTTCTGGAGCCCCTTTAGTTGAATTTTTAACTTATTTTCTGTTTTGCATTTGTTTGTTTCAAAACTCAAAAACGATCGTCCACTATAAACAGAGTAGCGAAAATGTAACTATACTGGCGCACTGGCCAGAGCTAACAATTATATCTAGCGGTTGTAATTTAAGAGCAATGCTTCTAGTGCGAAAGCTCTCTGGCGACTATTGATAATTAATAATTCTTGCCAGAAATGTGCAGACTAAAGTGATTCTGGGGAAATGAAGTACATGGCTAAATTCAGAAAAAATAATGTTCTACAGACTAGTGTCAACAACTCCACATGACCAATGTGAGTAGGCACACTCCTTTAAAGGGAATAGTTCACCTTATAACATAGGGTTTTTGAGTTGAGATAGCCAAGTTGTGGCGCATACTCGAAAATGACTTGTGACGCTTTCACAATTCCAAGAAACCTTTTGAATTATTTAATATTCGTCCTAAAAGTCGGGACCGGGTATACCCGGTAACTCCAATCGCTGATTGGCTGATTTTGGCTGAGTTGAAGCATGATTATGACGCACAGATGACGTAAGACTTGGGGAAAGTGTGAGTGCTTGATAAAACCATACTGTTTCAGTACCTCATTCTTTTTATTGCAAGTATGAACTTTATCAGGTAATGCTATGCATCGTGATTTTGATGTTTAAATCTTCCATAAAACATTTTTATAAACAACATTCTGCAGCGTATGCGTAAGCGTTCAGCGCTGGCCTGAAACGTTCCAGACTCGCGTACAATTGTTGAAATTTGTTCTCCAACTCTCCGAACCCCAACCTCGTACCAGTATCTAACGCGCGTGCCGCTGTTTTGATTGGCCGCCCGCGGCGCAGCCGCCCGCTGAGTGATGAGGAGCCGACCGGCGAGACCGGTACGCCAGTGACGTGTAGACCGTGCATCGACTTGTTGGACACATAATCCCAGACCAGACGCCCCAGAGCCTGAACAGTAGAGCGACGGTGGCGGTCACTACACTTTCCATAGTGAAATCTAATAGTGACGAATACCTACTTAAAGCAAATACTGTGGAATGGTTTCAAAGAGTTGTAATTTTCCCGGCATCTCAAAAGGTACTTTGCAAGTACCCAAACAATGTAGCGACACGATCTCTCCTTAAATCCATGACGTTGCGTGCTTCTCAGCCAGCTGATTTCGCATTTACTTTGAGGAAAAAAATGTGAATTATCACCAAAATTATTGACATTCTTAATTGCTTTTTCCGCGTAAATATAGGTTTCTTTGACTTACTAGTAATAATGATACTTAATTTCTTGCTTCTCTTCATCATTTCTGAGCTTTTTCTCTTTTTTTCAAGGTGAACTATTCCCTTTAACATCTAGGCAGGTCGCGAAACCCCCGACATTCTAGTCGGTTTTGGAAACTGTCCGGGAGTATCAAAACTGCCTAGGTGGTTTTGAAACTGCCTCACGATGCACGACTCTAGTCTCTCCGCGATCACATGACGTTCCCAGCTGGGTGCTGCCGTGATCCCGCTGCATCTACGAATGGTGCGCATTAGCCTGCCAAACCGTGCTCAGCTGTAATGCTCGCCAAATACAAATATCTACAGGAATCGGAGTTTACGCCAGTGCTGATTTTGGCCGTTTTCTGGTCCGGTGTTTTGCTCTCTTCAAAGTGTTGCCTCCCGTTTCGGCCTCAGCATTTCGGGTTCAGCGAACGCTGCCGAAGTAAACACCAGTTGAGATGCAAATTTTGTTCACAAATAAGTTATATTCTGAACCCCAGAATAGTAATATTCTTGAGTACAGAATATAAGAGGGTATATTTAGCGTGGCACGTACTTATAACTTGGAATTATGTATTATATTTCATTATCTAGGTATATTCTAATTCTAGAGTCCAGAATATAACTCAGTTGTGCACAAATTTTGCACCTCCACGGGGGAATGCGGCCGCAGCATGACCCGGGGATAAGCTTGACCCGAAGGGCTGAGGCACATACGGGAATAACTCATTGAAGAGAGCAAAGTACCGGGACCAGAAAGCGGCCAGAAATCCAACGCTGGCTTACACCCATTCCGTGATTTTCTGCCCACACGATATACGCAGACTCGACAGAGCATTTGGGCTCCAGGGTTTAGTGTTTACTGTTGAAGCTCTAGAAGGTTTCAGTTAATGTTTATGTAAGTTTCGCTAAAATCTGGCGGTGTATGAATTCCAAGATGAAGCATGTTCTCTAGAAACTCGTGGCATTCGAGTTCCAGAAAAAAATGTTTCATTCATTCTCCTGGTTAGGTTAAAAGCAGCCTGTTCTTGCTATCGAAAACATTGTTTGCATTTGTATTTGACAAGCTTGCTGCAAATCCACGGGGATTTCCTCGATGATTTGACTGTTAGTCGGGAATATCACGACAGCGATTGCACGATCGATAAGACCCAGTGGTATGTGTCACCGTTAGACGTACGTCACGGTGATCACTATGATCTTCATGCAACGCAAGCGGAATTATTCGGAATGTGACTTGGTTGGAATGTCAACCGGGGTCTGCAAGTTAGTCTGCACCGTCTAAACGAGCCTCGAGTCAGCTGGTACGTGGTGGTATCAACCCATCAGCAGAGCTAGGAAGCAATCACGTCATAGATAGCGTCATTAGTTCGGTGTGACGTAGTGTATCCGTATAAACAAGTGCACATAGTGCAGACAGGTTGGCGTGGTCAAAGCCAGCGCAGGCTGACGTTTCCGCGCTGGCGTTGACTCATACGAATTGTGAACACAATTTATTTTACGATTGCAGATATCTGACGGATTGTAAGTTTCTTTGCAATGCAAATATTAAAGGAAATAGTTCACCTTTGGATTGTGTTTATCAAACACGAATTTGACTTATATTTTCAAATACAACTTCTTTTCATAATGTCAAAAATAGACCATGCATCGCGCGGATTCAGGACAGAAGGACGTAAATTATTAATTTCATCAAAACTATATGCGTACTCTCCGCAACGTCAAACGTGGCTCAGCTAATCGGATTCGAATGTATAGTCGCGTAAGATTACTGTATAGTCTCTGCCCAGGTGTGTGGGGCCCACAATCCTTCGACAAAGTCAAATATACTCTGCTGTAGAGCCCTTTCAGCCCAGAAAACTTGCAGTAACGGGTTTTTCAAAACTGGCTACAAAACTGCTATCTCAGTTTAAAACCCATGTTAAAGGTGAACTATTTCCTTTAATGAATAATGACACGTTTCCACTAAAGGTATACCGTATACGTAAAATACTAGAGAATTTGTTGTGGGTGTGGTTTAACCCGCGCCCCACTGGGCCTCTGCACTTCCTTCGCCCGACTGGGGGGTGTTTGAACACCCCACTCTAACTCGGCTCCTACGGCATGAAGACAAAAAAAAAACATTGTTAGAATCGTTATCACAAATCATTTTGAAACTATTTTGGACTTTTTTTTCGCTCACGTCAAAACTCAGGTCACTAGAGGTCATCAAAGGTCAAATTTTCCAGTTTTAGGACATCGCTTCAGAAACCCCCAAATATCTCTGAAACTATGCTATCTAGAAACAAACGTTAAAAAAACAATCTCTAGCCATTGAATTTTGCAATCGCAATGGTTGTCCTCAAAATTGACCTCGGGTCAATAGTTTAGGCTCTAGGGGTCATTGAAGTCAAATGCTGATTTTGGCAAAAAGAAATCGCGGATAACTTCTTACCTAACACGATCACGCAATACTGTACGCCATCGTGTTTGTCTCGTCAAGGCGCTTTGCAATATGTTAAATTTGATCATGTTAGGTCAACTTAAAAAATGACCTCAGTTCAAGGTCAGGTGGTGACCCAAGTAGGTCATATTGCATATCAGGAGATGTGTCTTGACGAGACAAACACATTGGTGAAAATTACACTTCTCTATCTTCTTCCCATTAATGTTTAGAGTTATTGCCGAAAAGATGTTGGTGACCTCGATGACCTCAGATGACCCCGTAAGGGGTTCTGAGCAAAACCTGAACTTGGATCATACTATATCCTATTATAACATTGTACAGAAGAAAATGTCTGATCGTCGAAAAGAAAGCATTTAAATAATTTCTCCATAGACTTATAATGGGAAGTCACAAAAATGGAGACTCCGACCTCAGGTCACGATATCAAAACCGAGATACACATTTTTGTAGATGCTGATAACTTATATAATCCTAAAAAGTTCGATATCGATCCGTTAGAAACTGGTCATGGCACGACCGCGAACTGTTTTGGTAGGTGGGGTCACTTGACCTGACCTAACCGATACGAAACTTGAATTTTCGCAAAATGTGCGAAAAGGATCAATGAATAGTTATGCCAACTTTGGCGGCGCTATGCGCCGCCGTTTTTTCGTTATCTTGAAAAAAGAAGGGGTGTTCACCCCCCCCTCCAGGGGGGCGCGGGTTAATGGGCAGAATTGTTTTGTGCGCTGACGTCTCTTGTCAGACGTCACATTTTATGACATCGGTGGGTATTCCTTTAATATCTCACCAACAGGACACGAATAACTGGGATTTACGTCATTGCCTGTCATTTTCAGTTGCATGCTCATTTATTCGATTTATAACACTTCAGGAACGTGCAAGACCCCAGTTTCTATAGAGGGCAGAATACAAACAAAAAACATTTGAGATTGATTAGATGGATATGTTAGTGAGATGGATTGGATGGATGGATATGGATTGGATGGATATCCCCAGATATTTTAATGACCCAGTGAGTCGTGCGACACAATATACTTCAGCCGGGATAATTGTGACTAGTTCGACATAAGCTTTCGGGATCAGATATCTGCCGTGCCAGAGACCTTTAATGACGTGTTGTATTACTCCTTGGTAAATGTGCCGGGTGTTGCTCGACAGACATGACCAGCCGTATAGTAGTAAGCTGTAAGCCACTATGCCATGCTATTAATTTAACCAGTCATTGCCTGGGATCTCAGCCGAACGCCGCGCTAGAGGATCTGATGGGGATATAGCCCTTGGGTTATCTTCCGGATTAATAAGAGTCGAGACGCAAAAGGCAGCAATCGGAAGCCTTTACTGCAAATGCATCTAAAGCAGTGGTTCCCAACGGCAAGGATATTTTACCCCTTTTGATCAGAATGATTCGTTACCCCCATTGCGCAGATCGTTTTGTTTCAAGCTATGCGGTACAGCATAACTTCAGGCGTTTAGCACTAGTGCCATCTAGGGGCAGGAATATAGGTAGTTTGTTCTGTTGCTCCTACTGGGGCATTCCACGACAGATCGACCAAAATTGTAAATGGCAGACTGTTTGGGACCCTAATTTTCGGCGATAACCAATTGGCATGCATTTCTCGCAATGGATATTTGATACCCTGCACCAATTTATTTTAAGGTCATTTAATGTCTAACAA
This sequence comes from Semibalanus balanoides, assembly GCA_014673585.1. NCBI lineage: Eukaryota > Metazoa > Arthropoda > Thecostraca > Balanomorpha > Balanidae > Semibalanus > Semibalanus balanoides. The sequence continues at coordinate 26,170 of VOPJ01006619.1, forward strand.
AAATTTAGGACACTCTCACAAGCGAAACTTTATGAAATCGCTCGGGAGGGGGACTAATGTTAATTTGATAGATTTTAACTCGGTTCATACCATGCAGCGCCATGGGCCTAGTGTTAAAATTTGAAATCATTGGAGGGGGGGGGGGCTCGGGCCCTCCCCAAGAGATATAAAGTTCCACCCCTGGACACTTGCCATCCACTTCGGTTTGAAACAGTGCTACCACGAAGAAGGGTTATACAGGAGGTGCCATTCCGACGCTTTTGGCGACATCATGGCTTGTATAGAAACCAGAAAGGACGAGATGCGGCGAAAAGCCTAGATGCTAGATGCTATTTGACCAGCTAGAGGCTATTTGAAATCGCACATCACATTTTAACGTATGAATGGGTCTCGTAGGGTCCTGGGCTGGAGCATGTTTTTTCGTTCTAAAACAAATCGGCCGGGGTAAAAATATGCAGAACTAGCGTCGGTTGCGCACGACTCTCTGCAAAAGCCGAGGTGGTCGTAGCGGAGGTGGAGTCTCCTCGCTGTATATGGTGTTTCTCGTCTCAGGATAGCCTTCTGGGTGGTTCTGAGCCCTGGAGTCTTCATCGTCTACGGCGTCCAAGTCAACCTAGGCAAGCGTCTGATTTTTCGCTCACGTGGTGGGGCTCGGTGTCCACGGTCTCTGCAAAGCGATATTCACACTCATTCTCCTCACATCCGCTAACAGTGCGTAAATTCTATCTAGTGTGGTGAGAGATGCACCAGTCTTCGCTCCTCTAGCCGATTAGGCTTGCCTGACCGGCGCTAGTTCGTGGGGCGGGGGGGGGGTAGGGTGCGGGTTTCAGAGAATCTCGTTCCGTGACCGCCCGCCGTGCTCATAATATCTGAGGTGTCACTCTCTATGTTCCGTGCGTGCGCAGCTGCGCGGGGGCACGGCCCCCTGCTTACTGCGCACTCGCCTGGCGCGCAGGCACTGGACCACGGCGGTGAGCGGCCTTCTTCCTGCTGGCGGCCGCCCTTGCGGCGAGTGGGGAGTGGCCGTCTCAGAGCTACGACGACCCCAGTCGTGTGGCCAAAACATAGGAGCGCAGCTTTTCTCATCGGCTCGCGCACTATAATGTTATTTATGTCTTACATTGGGCTCAGGGGATCCATATACGGCGCTTTGTGTCGGGACATCGTACGCATGAGCGTGGAGGGCCGCCTGTCTCGCAGTGACCTGTATGCCTCAGCCCGGCTCTGGGGAAAACATATAGTCGTACTGCGCGTTGATTTGTCCTGACTGCCATCGTTCGCTCATTAAATATCAGGTGCACCGCGATTTGCATTCGCAATCTTCCCCTTTTAATTCATACCCCAACGGACTTGCGACCACCGGACTCACTTGGGCCCCCGGGCCGACATCGGATGAACCCCAGCTGAGACGACCCTGTCCGGCTTCGTCGCTATGCTCCACTACAGAGGTGCCGCAGATAAGGTGGATGGAGCCGTATCCAGGACTATGGCGTCGGGACCCAACGCTCCGGAGCTGCCAGGGCTCTCTCTCACGAGGTCTCGTTCCCTCGGCCAGGTGTGACGTGCTATCTCTCTGTCACGCTCGTGACGACCGAGCATTCTCGCTCGAGCTCGACAACGTGCTTAAACCGTTCATCTGGGCTCTGAACGGCGTGAAGGAGGTCTCGTCTCTAGGAGAGGACGGAGTGACGCCTTCTCAAGAGCTCGTCCCTAACGCGAGATAGTACAGCAGAGACGCGCCCGTATTAACCACGGCCGCGTAGCAGTGTGTCTATTCAGGGGAAGGAGGCAGTCGGACGGACCACGGAAGGGGCAGGGACGCGTTCCCCATGTTTTGAGCCAGGGAATTTTTAATATTTTCCACAACCAGCAGAAGATTGCAGATATGAGTGTTTCCGTTGCATTGCATTATCCTCCAGCTGAACATACATTGTATCTCCGAGTATTATACGCTCACTTCGTTCCAATCTCCACCGCTCATGTTTTCGGCCTAACCCACTACCCTGGTGCGGGGTTATCTCGGATCCCCCTCTAGTATTTCTCAGGAATAGCGAGAAAACGGCAGTGCAATTTAGTACAGCCATTTGGACATCAATTACGCACACTTTGATAACGTTTTGACCTTAGGTCATCTCTGGTCAGGTCACCAGGTTACGCCAATTGGCCTTACCTCCCAAAATGTTTGATCGTGACAAAGCCACAGGCTTTGTCCGAATGATTTGCAACTTGTAGAATTTCATGAAAACATAAGCACATACGACTCGTTAATCTCGGAAATTGTGTATCGGTAACCTAAGGTCAGGTTAATTTCCTGACCTCCCCATTATAAGTGAATAGGAAAATAAACTACTGCTTGCTATTCAGCTAATATGCATTGAATCAGGACAGTTATTTCTGATTCATGCTGCTTTAGCTTTCTGGATGACCCAGGTGCTGCTCTGTCATTGACGGCTTAGAATGGTACTTAGAAGTTCTGATACACGATTCATACAGATTTATAAACTTATGCGTTTACGGTTTAATATTGCATTTTTGCGCGACAATTTCATCCATGGAATGACACTGTCAAACTTGAGTATTTCTGAGACAATTGGTCTAGAAAAATGCCTTTATTTACGTTTATCGATTTCGAGGTTTCTGACAGCAAAATCATATTGCTTGGTCACGTCTTTGACAAGACCTGTGACGTCATCGGTGACCCTGAGGTTAAGAATTTGATGTTTCCATCACAAATTTTGCAGGGCTATGGAATGCCGTTTGAATTTTAAGATCGGTGCAGTAATTCCGGAGATTCCGGAGATTCATGGGCAACCCTTCATTGGTTGCCAGAAGGGAGGGGCTATAAATAGCCCCTCCCTTCAGCATAAGTCGCATTGCATAATGCATCCCAGCAACTCGCGGGTTAACTGTCACGATCAGTATGTGAATTCAACAGAACGTTTGTACCAAGTCCGTGTTTGTGCCATGTCCGTAGCAGACTTGTATACGATTCAACTCTGATTGAGTCGCGACTCATGAATCAAGCAGTTTCTGTGACTCAAACTGATNGTGACAACAATTTCCAGTTAGCTAATCCAGCTCCAGCTATAGTCTAACCCCAGCTAGATATGGGCTAAGATGAGTATTCACATAATTGAGGATGTGATCCTGCTTGGACCCGTTTCTTGACGGCCAAAATACTGGTCTGTGATCTAATTGTGGCTAGTCGTTTCACTTCTCTTGCATATAAAATTGTCATGAAGACTGCCCAATTTGCGTCATGTTTAGCTAATCGCTTGTTTCGCTACGCCAATAAGGCGAAGAGCTGTTTTAAGTATCCTTACTTGTACTCGGATTCATTTGTTTAAAAATTGACCTTTTCCAAAAGGCAAAGGGCGCAAAAATGGGCAACCATGCCTTAATTGCACCATTCACATACCCTACTTCGCCCGGCTTTTGGTGGCGTGTGAGTCGCGCTTTACATTTTTTTTATAGATCGGGGTACGGAAAACGCCATCAAATGCATAATTTTGAAGATAAATATGTTGAAAAATGCGGAATTACTCTGTAGACTTGGCTATCAAGCAGCTTTCTGGAAATCTTAAATTTTAAACGAAAATATTATTTTCATGATATTTACCAAAGTCAACCGGAAAAACGAGTTCGCAAAAACGGAAACAAGTATGATGGCTTGAAAGACAAAATCGACCACTTTGTACGGTATATAGTCATGCATTACCCATCAGCTTCAGTGTTTACTGTACACCTTACACGTCAAGTTGTATAGAGCAAACAATGTCTTAGGGCCATTTTTCACATTTTAGACTAAAAACGAGCCCACAAACATGCAACGCAACGCCAAATGGCCGTAATCGTCAGTCTCTTGTGCGTTTCCACTGCCTGTGGCAATTTGGCTCGATCGAGTATCGCAAATATGGCGAGAGCCATATTTGCCATATTAAATGAAATATTTCCCCGATTGGCTTAAAGACTTGTAGCAGCCTTTTGTTGTGCTTCAATATTCGAGAAAGGTTTTTGGTGATTTAAACGCTTTTAACTTGCATAAATATAGAACATAATTATCTTGCACCACGAAGCAATCGAATCATAAAATGGTTAAAATCGCCTCAATAAAAGGATTTGGCCTGCCTCTCCGACGATCCGTTGTCGACCTCAGAAATATTACATTTATTTGTGTGCATCTCTGCCTGCTCAAATAACGTATCCATGGCCCTTCACTTATAAATCTGCAAGATATCGAAGGCTGGCACAGTTATGGCCATGGCGCAAATAGGACAGTCTCTCCTACATAATGTGACGCTAAGGCCTACGAAGACTAGCTTGTTTTGACGAGTCTGTCGTGTCTTGCTCTAGCATCGGCTGATGATTCAGTGGGACCGCGAGATTGTCGAGGAGTGGGACTCGTCCATCATCGTGCGCTGTGACCGGCCCGAGGACTACAACAAGACGATCCGCTTCGACCTGTCCACGCTGGACGAGGCTGCGTCGTTCATCAGCTCCACGCACCCAGGTACGAAGGGGCACAACAGCCGGACAACCGGACCTAAAGCCCGCTGGCTGCTACAGATAGCCAATTGACAGCATACCCGAAATATGTAGCATTTTAATGTTTATAACGATGAGTATTTTATCCGGCGTAGTATGAGAGTTTTTTTGGGAGGTAATCAGATTCTTAACCTGCGCCCCGCCTGGGGGGCAGATTCTGCCCTCTCGTTATCTTCCGCACCAATAACCGTAGCGAGACGCACAACACGGAAATCGAAAGGTCTCATTGATACGGACCCATAGCACACGCTAAATTTTCAAAATAATGTCACATGTCGGGTCAAGGTCAGGTAAAAGGTAAAAATGGATATATTTTAGTTTTTGGGCCATATTTTCTATCCAAAGCCTTAGATTGAGACTATTTATGCACAAAGTGCTCTCAAAGATAAAGTTTATCTCCTGCATTAAGCAAAGGTGAAATTGTAAGCAAAGTTTAAGGTCGATATCGGGTCACAAAAGGTCACTGTTGGCAAGAGGTCTACGAAAGTCATGAGACACATGTTTTATAGTTTTTTTTACAAATGTAATTCGATAGTAGGAGCCATTTTGACAATCAGACACCATAAAAGGTTAAAGTCTGGTCATATGAGTTCAAATTGTGAAATTAAAAAATATGAACATTTTTTTTATAATCAAGTTTTGTCTCAGAAATACAGCTATGTTATTTATTTGTTTATCTAGTCGAAGGTAAAAAATCGTAATTAAAAAATGACGTCATGAGTTACTTACACTTGGGGAGTCATTGGTCAGTCAAAAATACAGAATGCTTTGAAATTTAGTTTGCGTATTGTTCATACTTGGTTCTCTTATATATTCCCTTTTTTGGAATATTTTCCAAAAAATCAGTTGTGATAATTTGTTTGATTTTTTGTTTATTTTTTAGTCAAAAACTCAATTTAAAAAATCCGAGATTATCATTTTGAAGAGTCATTTCCTACTTTGTGTTTTAATTTTTTTATTTACTTTAAACCTCCATTTTTTACGGTTTTTCCAACATTTACCGTTTTTAACCAAAAATGGAATGACTTCATTAAAAGTTCATTATCTCTCAAAGCAATTTATCAATTTCATCTAAATTTGTGGAGAAGACGTCAAATTGATGTAGAATACGGTACTGCAAGTTTCACGTCGGTATCTGCCATGGTTTTTGAGCTGTTGAGAAAATCCGGGAGGGGGCAGATTATGCCCCCAGCGGGGCGCGGGTCAAGTACTATAGGAAAACTCTAGCAATTTCGAAACTGCCTGGCTCAATTCAGGCAATTTCGAAACTGCCTTAACATCTAAGCAGGTTGCGAAACCCCCGACATTCTAGGCAGTTTTGGAAACTGTCCGGCAGTATCAAAACTGCCTAGGTGGTTTCTAAACTGCCTAACTATGCACGACTCTAGTCTCTCCGCGATCACATGACGTTCCCAGCTGGGTGCTGCCGGTGATCTCGCTGCATCTACGAATGGTGATGCATTATTCCTGCAAACCGTGCTCCTGTAATGCTCGCCAATACAAATATCTACAGGAATCGGAGGCTTACACCCATCCGTGATTTTCTGCACACGATATACGCAGACTCGACAGAGCCTTTGGGCTCTAGGGTTTAGTGTTTACTGTTGAGCTCTAGAGGTTTCAGTTAATGTTTATGTAACTTTCGCTAAAATCTGGCGGTGTATTAATTCCAAGATGAAGCATGTTCACTAGAAACTCGTGGCATTCGAGTTCCAGAAAAAAATTGCATTCATTCTCCTGGTTAGGTAAAAGCAGCCTGTTTTGCTATCGAAAACATTGTTTGCATTTGTATTTGACAAGCTTGCTGCAAATCCACGGGGATTTCCTCGATGATTTGACTGTGTGTCGGGAATTTCACGACAGCGATTGCACGGTCGATAAGACCCAGTGGTATGTGTCACCATTACATGTATGTCATGGTGATCACTATGATCTTCACGTAAGCTATTCGAAGTGTGACGTGGTTGGAATGTCAACCGGGGTCAAACCAGTCGGCACTTCAGCCTACCAGCTGTTTATACAGGCCCAAGAGTCAGCTGGCACGTGGTATCAACCAAACAGCAGCTAGGAAGCAATCACGTCATAGATAGCGTCATTCATTCGGTGTGACGTAGTGCATCTGTTTAAACAATTGCAGAGACAGGTCGGCGTGATTAAACTCGGCCAGAGCAGGCTGACGATTCCGCGCTGGCGTTGACTCATACGAATTGTGAAGACAATTTATTTTACGATGGCAGATATTTGACTGATTGCAAGTTTCTTTGCAATGCAAATATTAATGAAGAATGACTAGTTTCTACTGAAGGTATACCGTATACGTAAAATGCCAAGGAATTTGCTGTGGGTGTGGTTTAATGGGCAGAATTGTTTTGTGCGCTGACGTCTCTTGTCAGACGTCACATTTTATGACATCGTTCGGTATTCCTTTGATAGCTCACCAACAGGACGCGAATAACTGGGATTTACGTCATTGTCTGTCATTTTCAGTTGCATGCTCATTTATTCGATTTTTAACACTTCAACAACGTGCAAGGCCCAAGTTTCTATAGTGTACAGAATACATACAAAAAACATTTGAGATATATTGGATGGATATGTTGGTGAGATGGATTGGATGGATATGGATTGGATGGATATCCCCTATATTTTAATGACTCGGTGAGTCGTGCGACAAAACATACTTCAGCCGGGATGACTGTGACTAGTTTGACATAAGCTTTCGTGATCAGACATCTGCCGTGCCAGAGACCTTTATTGACGTGTTGTTTTACTCCTTTGTAAGTGTGCTGGTCGTTGTTGACCGACATGACCAGCCGTATTGTAGTTAACTGTAAAGCCCCTATGCCATGCTATCAATTTAACAAGTCATTGCCTGGGATCTCAGCCGAACACTGCGCTGGAGGAACTGAGAGGATATAGCCCTTGGTTATCTTCCGGATTGATAAGCGAGTCAAGACGCATAAGGCAGCAATCGGAAGCCTTTACTGAAAATGCATCTAAAGCAGTGGTTCTCAACGGCAAGGATATTTTACCCCTTTTGATCAGAATGATTCGCTACCCCCATTGCGCAGATCAAGTTTTGTTTCAAGCTATGCGGTACAGCATAACTTCAGGCGTTTAGAACTAGTGCCATCTAGGGGCAGGAATATAGGTAGTTTGTTCTGTTGCTCCTACTGGGGCATTCCACGACAGATCGACACAAAACATGAAATGGCAGACTGTTTGGGACCCTTATTTTCGGCGACAACCAATTGGCATGAACTTCTCGCAATAGATATTCGATACCCTGCACCAATTTATTTTAAGGTCATTTAATGTCTAACAAAAATGTAGTATGCTCTCACAAGCGGAACTTTATGAAATCACTCGGGGGGGAGGGGGGGATAATGTTATTTGATAGATTTTAACTCTGTTCATATCATGCAGCGCCATGGGCCTAATGTTAAAATTTGAAATAATTGGGTGGGGGCTCGGGCCCTCCCCAAGAGATATTAAGTTCCACCCCTGGACACTTGCGATCCACTTCGGTTGAAACAGTGCTACCACGAAGAAGGGATATTCAGGAGGTGCCATTCCGACGATTTTGGCGAAAACATGGCTTCTATAGAAACCAGAAAGGACAAGACGCGGCGAAAAGCTAGATGCCATTTGACCAGCTAGAGGCTATTTTGAATCGCACATCACACATTTTAACGTATGAATGGGTCTCGTAGGGTCCTGGGCTGGAACATTTTTTTCGTTCTAAAACAAATCGGCGGGGGTAAATATGGCAGCACTGCGTGTTCGCCGACAGAGCAAAAGCCGGGGAGTGGCGCCTCCTGTGTATCTTTTCTCCGTGGTGCTGCGGTGACCCGAGTGGTCCAGCCTACGCCACCCAGGGTCCAAAACATTGGGCTTTCTCGGCGGTCTGCATCAATTATTTATGTAAGTGGCAGCATAGGTGTTTGACATGTATCATAGGTGGTGCAGCAGTGCCTGTTGCAGTGGGAACATTAGCGCGTTGTTTGTCCTGTGTCAAATGGTGCCATTTCATGATCTCCCCTTTTAATCAACCCCAACGGACTTGCGACACCGGACTCACTTGGCCCCCGGGCCGACATCGGATGAACCCCAGCTGAGACCCTGTCCGCTCCCTATGTCCACAGGTCCGCAGATGTGGATGGAGATCCAGAAGGGCGAGGGACCCAACGCTCCGGAGCTGCAGGGCTCAGTGTTCCTCGGCCAGGTGCTGACGCTGGTCTTCACGCTCGCCGACGAGCATTTCGACTTCGACACGAACGTGCTTACCTGCTGGGCTCTGGACGGTGAGTTTTTCTGAGAGGACGATGTCTAGTTACCCTGGTGAGTACAGCCGTATTAACCACGGCCGGTACAGTGTTCTAACGGGAGGGGCTCCGCCACGGAGGGGCAGGGGACGCGTTCCCCATTTTTGAGCCAGGGAATTTTATATTTTTCCCCAACCAGCAAGAAGATTGCTAGATACGAGTGTTTCGTTGCATTCATTATCCTCCAGCTGAACAACATTTTTTTCTCAGAGTATTTCGTACTTCTCCAATCTCCCCGCTCATGTTTTCGCCTAACCCTCGCCCTGGTGGGGGGGGGGGGTCATTTGGATCCCCCTCTAGTATTTCTCAGGAATAGCGAGAAAACGGCAGTGCAATTTAGTACAGCCATTTGGACATCAATTACGCACACTTTGATAACGTTTTGACCTTAGGTCATCTCTGGTCAGGTCACCAGGTTACGCCAATTGGCCTTACCTCCCAAAATGTTTGATCGTGACAAAGCCACAGGCTTTGTCCGAATGATTTGCAACTTGTAGAATTTCATGAAAACATAAGCACATACGACTCGTTAATCTCGGAAATTGTGTATCGGTAACCTAAGGTCAGGTTAATTTCCTGACCTCCCCATTATAAGTGAATAGGAAAATAAACTACTGCTTGCTATTCAGCTAATATGCATTGAATCAGGACAGTTATTTCTGATTCATGCTGCTTTAGCTTTCTGGATGACCCAGGTGCTGCTCTGTCATTGACGGCTTAGAATGGTACTTAGAAGTTCTGATACACGATTCATACAGATTTATAAACTTATGCGTTTACGGTTTAATATTGCATTTTTGCGCGACAATTTCATCCATGGAATGACACTGTCAAACTTGAGTATTTCTGAGACAATTGGTCTAGAAAAATGCCTTTATTTACGTTTATCGATTTCGAGGTTTCTGACAGCAAAATCATATTGCTTGGTCACGTCTTTGACAAGACCTGTGACGTCATCGGTGACCCTGAGGTTAAGAATTTGATGTTTCCATCACAAATTTTGCAGGGCTATGGAATGCCGTTTGAATTTTAAGATCGGTGCAGTAATTCCGGAGATTCCGGAGATTCATGGGCAACCCTTCATTGGTTGCCAGAAGGGAGGGGCTATAAATAGCCCCTCCCTTCAGCATAAGTCGCATTGCATAATGCATCCCAGCAACTCGCGGGTTAACTGTCACGATCAGTATGTGAATTCAACAGAACGTTTGTACCAAGTCCGTGTTTGTGCCATGTCCGTAGCAGACTTGTATACGATTCAACTCTGATTGAGTCGCGACTCATGAATCAAGCAGTTTCTGCGACCTTCAAACTGATTGAAGTCCGCTCTATTTTTTTAGGACTTGGCTTTGAGTCATGATTGAATCGATGAGCTCATGTAGAAGCCATGATTGAGTCGACGACAAATATTTTTAGAGAGCTGGACTGAGTCGGGTTCGCGACTCAATCAACACGCATTTTAAGTTCAAAAGAAGCCTTCAAAACTTCAAGTTTTTAACAAGTGGTAATATCCATCCAACAATTTTCAACATGAATTCATGAATAAAGATGCAGATCAATATTAAATCACTTCTTCAGTTCTAAGTTGCCAATGTATTCATAGTTGAGTTGGGATGAGTCGTGTATTGATTTCAAATTATTGATCGGGACTTAATCATGGCTCAAGTCACTTTTGAACCGATTTGAGTCGAAAAGCGCCGGTTCAGAAGTCCTTTGATTGAATCGATGTATAACCTTGAATGTCTGATTGATTGAATCAACTAACGTAGATTTTGAGTCTTGATTGAATCGTTCGAAAAATAATGAATCGTATAAAAGTCTGGTCCGTAGACTGAAAACGTTTCGTTGCCCAACTAAACCACGTTTGCGTCTCTCCCAGCCAGTCATACGGTCTGGCCATCCCTTCCATAACGACTCTGAAGAGTTCAGGGCGTCAGAGGGGATTGTGTGCCCCCCCCCCCCTCCTGCACAGAGACACAGGTGTTGTGATGCAGAACGTAGCCGAGCCGCCAGACAGCCACACCAACTGTGTCTCGGCAATCCACCTAGAGGTGGGGTTATTACGCATCATAAAACTCCAGCTATAGCACAGGTGGCAGCACAGGTGGCCCTTCATTGGTTGCCAGCGGTGCGTGCTCGATCCCTGGTTCTCTGCAAAGATAGGCTTCCGGGGATCCGACTGGTTACAAGGGGTCGTCTGGTATGCAGGGGCGCAGCCAGGGGGGGGGGCATTTGGGGCAAATGACCCCCCCCCGTCGCGGCTGAGAGGGGCCCATCTCGGGTCTAAAAGGGGCCCATAGTCTCGTGGACTCGTGGGGCGGTGGGGCCCTCTGCCGGTCTGACCAAAGGGCCCACTCGGTAATCGGTTGACCTAGAGGGGCCCCTTGGTCGGGCATGAGGGCGCTCTGTCGATTAAGGAGCCCTTTGTCGGTCTGAGGGAGCCCGCTTGTCGGTCTGAGGGCCCTCTGTCGGTTTAGGGAGTCACTCTTGACGGTCTGAGGCCCTCTGTCGGTTCTGAGGGGCCCCCTGTCAATCTGATGGGTCTATACAGGCCTCTATAACTCTTTTTTTTTTGGGGGGGGGAGCCATCAGCCAATGGTTAGGGGCCCACTTCGGTCAAAGTTCGGTGTGCCACCCCCCCGTCGCAAAATCCTGGCTGCGCCCCTGCTGGTATGTTCTGAGCCATCCACTGCTGACTGAGCAGCTGTCCTGACTGAGTCGCTGATCTGCTGACGCTGAGTCGCTGATCTGACCTGCTGACCTGATCTCGGCCGGCAGGGGAGACTGATAAGCGTCGGATAGAGTGGCTGAACCCGCAGCAGCAGGCGGGCGGCGGAGGCGGCGCCCAGCTGCTACAGCAGAGGCGCTACACCGGAGAAATGGAGGTCATCAACCAGGGCTGTTCAGCCAAACCAAAGGTCTTCGGACATTTCAACAAGGTACGGAATGCCATCTGCGGAAGTGTCGCTCGTTACTTTATTCGGTTGCTTGTCTGCTTTCTTAATCGACGTGTGGTACCCATTACCTAACATCGAGCGCTACGATGCAGTTTTGTTTGCTCTGCCACGACTAATGTCATAATCGATCTAATTTGAATAACAGTGATTTGGTAAGCTTCTTTGTCTCATGCCTGCCGAATATTTACCCTGTTTGCACGTCTAAGTTAGCTGACTAGAAATCGCTGGCCGTGCGCCAATGTGACATTTGTCGTCTTCCTTCGTCAGGTGAACAGCAACTTCAACACCAAGCGCTCCATGACGCAGTACGCCTTCTTTAAGGCCTTCCGCTTCCCCACCAGCTCGCGTGTGGTGATCCAGTGTAACGTCCAGGTCTGCTACAGAAAGTGCCAGGAGTTGCGACCCTGCAGGTACGCAGGATTTG